>JADRCC010103662.1:0-13160 GCA_019843855.1 Hylomyscus alleni
GAGGAGGAGGAGGAGGAGGAAGAGGAGGAGAAGGAGGAGGAGGAGGAGGAGGAAGAGGAGAAGGAGGAGGGGGAAGAGGAGGAGGGGGGGAAGAGGAGGAGGAGGAAGAAGAGGAAGAGGAAGAAGAAGAGGAGGAAGAAAACACCCCAAACAGGAGGAGAAGAAAAAAAGCTGAAATCAATCACTTATAAACAAAGAAAAAAAATCAAATCAAGATCTGGCTTTTGGAGAAAATCAACAAAATAGACAAATCCTTGACAAAACTAATCAAAAGACAGAGAGACAGTATCCAAATAAATAAAATCAAAAATGAAATAAAATCAAAAATGAAAACCGAGACATAGCTACCCTAACCTGCAGGGCTTAAACAACAGGGTTCTCAAGGGAAGGAAGCAACAACAACAAATTGGGATAAGGAGACTTTAAGAAAGAAGACAAGACAAAAAAATTCTGTTCAAGTCTAAGTTTACTCTAGAGAAACAAAGGGTTTGTAAGGCTACAAACCTGGGCAAAGGTATTTGCCCAGGTGCCAGGCCAAACCAGTATTATTGCTTGGTTACACATTAATGTAAATGGAATGTCCTCATTGTAAAATGTCCAGAAAGGAATGTCCTCATTGTAAAAGTCTGGAAAGCCCCCTATCATAAAATGTACCGAGTCAATTACAGGAATGGAAGCAAGATAGTGGAAGAAACAAAAGAGTGTTAGTTAATAGATGATGGCCCAGGGACAAGATGGTGACTGAGATGCCAAGACCTTTTGGGCCCCAGCACATAACAGCAGATAATGAGGAAATACAAAGAACTATTAGGCCTTGCTTCAAAAACCAGTACTCCATAAAATTGGAAAATCTTATTGAAAGATAAGAAATTAACTATTTCTATTAACTATTTTCTAGATAGATACCACTTACCAAAGTTAAATAAAGATCAGGTAAACTATTTAAACAGTCCCATATAACCTTTAAAGAAATAGAAGCAGTCATTAAAAGTCTCCTAATCAAAGCAACCTTAGTCAGAATTTCTATTCTTGTATGAACATCATGACCAAGAAGCAATTTGGGGAGGTGTACTGGCTGGTTTTGTGTGACAACTTGACACAGGCTGGAGTTATCACAGAGAAGGGAGTTTCAGTTGGGGAAGTGCCTCCATGAGATCCAGCTGTGAGGCATTTTCTCAATTAGTGATCAAGGGGGTGAGGCCCCTTGTGGGTGGTACCATCTCTGGGCTGGAAGTCTTGGGTTCTATAAGAGAGCAGGCTGAGCAAGCCAGGAGAAGCAAGCCAGTAAGGAACATCTCTCCATGGCCTCTGCATCAGCTCCTGCTTCCTGACCTGCTCGAGTTCCAGTCCTGACTTCCTGTGGTGATCAACAGCCATGTGGAAGTGTAAGATGAATAAACCCTTTCCTCCCCAACTTGCTTCTTGGTCATGATGTTTGTGCAGGAATAGAAACCCTGACTAAGACAGAAGGCAAGGGTTTATTCAACTTATACTTCCACATTGCTATTCATCACCAAAGGAAGTCAAGACTGGAACTCAAGCAGGACAGGAAGCTGGAGCTGACTCAGCAGCCATGGAGGGATGTTACTTAGTGACTTGTTTCTCCTGGCTTGCTCAGCTTGCTTTCTTATAGAACCCAGGACTACCAGCCTAGGAATGGTGTCACCCACAGTGGGCCCTCCCACCCTTGATCACTAATTGAGAAAATGGAGGATCTTAGCTGGATCTCATGGAGGCATTTCCTCAAGGGAGGCTCCTTTCTCTGTGTTAACTCCAGCTTGTGTCAAGTTGACACACAAAACCAGCCAGTACAATGACCCCTTGTCAACTTGACACACAAACGCATCACTATCAAACCTTACCCTTACTTTCTCGCCCCTCCTTCCCTTCTCCCTCTCGCTCTGGCACCACTTGCTTGGGGTTCTGTGCTCTGTGCCCCACTCACTCTGGCTCACTCACTCAGGCCCATAGGTTTTTTTGTTTGTTTCTCATATGGATGGTTGTGAACTACCATGTGTTTGCTGGGATTTGAACTCATGACTTCCGGAAGAGTCAGTGGTCTTAACTACTGAGCTATCTCACCAGCCCCCCTACTTTCTTATTCATCCCCAAGAGCTAAATAACTTTAAAAGTCTCACAGTTTTTACATATTAATATTTCAATCTCTTTTAAAATTTACAATTCAAAGTCTCTTAACTGTTGGCTCCACTAAAATACTTTCTTACTTAAAGAGGTAAAAATATCAGGGCACATTCTCAATAAAAAACAAAATTAAACTCTAACCATCCAATGTCTGGGATTTGTTCACCATCTTCTGGGCTCCTCCAAGGGCTTGTGTCACTTCTCCAGCTCTGCCCTTTGTAGCACACACTTTGTCTTCTAGGCTTCAGCTACCTCTACTCCTTGGTATTCTTAGTGATCATCTCATGGTACTGGCATCTCCAAAACATTGCTGTTTTCTGCTGCAACTAGACTTCACAATAGCCTCTCATAGGCTCTCCTCATGGTACCAAGCCTCAACTCATTTGCATGACCCCTTCAAGTCCTGTACCATCAATTGCAACTGAGGCTGCACTTTCACCAATGGCCTCCCATGGCTTCTCACAGTGCCGAGCTTCAGCTGCTCTTCATGACCCCTTTATGCCTTCAAAACCAGTACTACCTGGGTGACTTTTACACATTACCAAGTCCAGCTGCTACACAAGATACAACCTTGGGTATCTCTAGAAAACAGCTTCTTTGTACTCTCAGAAAACACTTCCCAGAAGATTTCACCTCAATGATTCTTATCTCTTCTTAATCACCGTTAATTTCTTAGCTCCAGTTAACCAGCATCAATAGTCCCAGATTTCTCTTTAGTAGTTCTGGTAGCTTGTTAATCACAGCTGTTTCTTCAGCCCCACCTAACCAAAACTACAGAATCTTCACAATCAAAATAGCAATGGCCCTGGTAAGAGTCTTTAATCTTCCCTCTGAAATTTCACAAGCCAGGCCTACATCTTTTGCACTGTTCTCAACATTATCTTCTAAGCTCCTACAGAACATCCCACAGAGCTCTTAACACTCAATGGCTCTTCTAGCCCAAAGTTCCAAAGTTCTTCCATAGTCTTCCCTAAAACAAGGTCAGGTTGTCACAGGAATACCCCACTATACTAGTACCAATTTGCCTTAGTCAAGGTTTCTATTCCTGAACAAACATCGTGATCAAGAAGCAAGTTGAGGAGGAAAAGATTTATTCAGCTTACACTTCCACATTGCTGTTCATCACCAAAGGAAGTCAGGACTGGAACTCAAGCAGGTTAAGAAGCAGCTGATGCAGAGGCCATGAAAGTATGTTGCTTACTATCTTGCTTTCCCTGGCTTGCTCAGCTTGTTTTCTTATAGAACCCAGGACTACCAGCCCAGTGATGGCACTACCCACAATGGGCCCTCCCACCCTTGATTACTAATTGAGAAAATATCATACAGCTGGATCTCATGGAGGCATTTCCTCAAGGAAGGCTCCTTTCTCTGTGATAACTCCAACTTGTGTCAAGTTGACACACAAAACCAGCCAGTATATAGCCCAAAGCTAGATGTTTTTAGTACAGAATTCTACCAGACTTTCACAGAAGAGGTAATAGCAATACTCCTCAAACTATTCCACAAAATACAAATGGAAGGAACACTGCCAAACTCATCCTATGAAGCCACTGTCACTCTGATACATGAGCCACACAAAAACTCAACAAAGAAAGAGAATTTCAGACCAAATTCTCTTATGAGCATTGATGCAAAAATACTCAATAAAACACTCACAAACAGAATCCAGGAATACATCAAAAACATCCACCATGATCAAGTAGGCTTCATCACCAGGGATGCAGGGATGGTTCAATGTATGAAAATCCATTGATGTGATCCACCACATAAACAAAGTCAAAGAAAATGCTCACATGATCATCTTTAGATGATGAAAAAGCCTTTGACAAAATTCAACACCCTTTCATGTTAAAAAATCTTAGAGACATCAGGGATACAAGGCACATACCTAAACATAATAAAATATACAGCAAGCCAATAGCCAACATCAAATTAAATGAGATAACCTTAAAGCAATCACAATAAAATCAGGGGCATGGCTGCCCACTTTCTTCCAATCTATTCAGTATGTTACTTGAAGTTCTAGCTAAAGCAAGAAGACAACTAAAGGAGATCAAGGGGATATACACTGGAAAGAAAGGAATCAAAATATGACTATTTGTGGAAGATATGGTGGTATACATAAATGACCCAAAAAATTACACCAGAGAACTCCTAACAACTGACAAACACCAGCAGTAAAGTGGCTAGATACAAAATTAACTCAAAAAAATCAGTAGCCCTCCTTTATACAAAGGACAAATGGACCAAGAAAGACATTAGTAAAACAATACCCTTTACAACAGCCACAGATATAATAAAATATCTTGGTGTAATTTTAACCAAGCAAATGAAAGACCTATATGGCAAGACCTTCAAGTCATTGAAGAAAGGAATTGAGGAAGATATCAGAAGATGGAAAGCTGTCCTATACTCATGGATCAGTAGGATTAACATAGTAGAAACAGCTATCTTACCAAAAGCAATTTATAGATTCAATGCAATTCCCATCAATCTTTCAAAACAATTTTTTACCAGTCTTGAAAGAGCACTTCTCAACTTCATATGGAAAAACAAAAATCCCAGGATAGCTAAAATAATCCTGAACAATAAAAGAATTTTTGGAACTATCACTATTCCTGACATCAGGCTATAGTACAGAGTAATAGTAAAAAAAACAAAACAAAACAAAAAAAAACTGCATGGTATTTGTACAGAAACAGACACATGGATCAATGGAATCAAATTGAAGACCCTGAAATAAACCCACTCAACTACAAACACTTGATTTTTGACAAAGAAGACAAAACCACACAATGGAAAAAAAAAAAAGAAAGCATCTTCAAAAATTGGTTCTGGTTCAGTTGGATATCTGCATGTCATAGAATGCAAATAGATCTGTAGCTATCACCTACACAAAACTCAAGTTCAAATGAATCAAACACCTCAACATAAAACTGGAAACATTAAATCTAATAGAACAGAATGTACAGGAGACAACTTTCTGAACAGAGAACACGAGTAGCTCAGGCACTAAAATCATCATTAATAAACTCATGAAACTGAAAAGCTTCTGAAAGACAAAGAACACTGCCAATAGAACAAAATGGCAGCCTACAAATTGGGAAAGGATCTTCACCAACCCTACATCTGACAGAGGACTCATATCCAAAATTAATACGTAACTCAAGAAGTTAGACACTAACAACCCAATAACCCAATTAAAAATGGGGTACAGAGCTAAACAAAGAATTTTCAGCAGAGAGAAGGATCTTAAATGGCCTAGAAGCACTTAAAGGAAATGTTCAAAATCCTTAGTCATCAGGGAAATGCAAACCAAAGTGACCCTGAGATCCTATCTTACACCCATCATAATGTCTAAAATCAAAAACTCAAGTGATAGCACATGCTGGTGAAGATGTGGAACAAGGGGAACATTCTTCCATTGCTGTTGGGACTGCAAACTTGTACAACCACATTGGAAATCAATTTGGCTGTTTCTCAGAAAACTAGGAATAGTTCTACCTCAAAACCTAGCTGTACCACTCCTGTGCATATACCTATCCAAAAGATACTCCACCACACCACAAGGACACATATCCACTATATTCATAGCAGCCCTTTTCATACTTCATTATGTCCATAGCAGCCTTTTTTGTAATAGCCAGAAACTGAAAACAATCTAGATTTCCCTCAACTGAAGAATGGATAAAGATAATGTGGTACATCTACACACTGGAGTACTACTCAGCTATTAAAAACAAAGACATCATGAATTTTGCAGGCAAATGGATGGAACTTGAAAATATCATACTGAGTGAAGTAAAGACATGCATGGTATGTAAATCACTTATAAGTGGATATTAGTTCTAAAATACAGGATACCCAGAGTACAGTCCACAGATCCAAAGAAACTTAACAAAAGGAGGGCCCAAGGAAGAATTCTTGAATATCACTTAGAAGGGGGAATAAAGTAGTTGTAGAAGGCAGATGGAGGGAGGGATCTAAGTGGAAGAGGGAATGGGGAGGGGAATGAGGAGGTCAGGATCAGGTGTGGGGAAAGACTGGGGGATGGCCAGATGGCCATGAGAATGAATGGAAATCTGCAGCTGGGGAGGAGGTAGAATCTCAAGGATATGCCAGAGACTTGAGATAGAAGAGACTCCCAAGAATCAATGGGGGTGACCTTAGCTGAGACTTACAGCAATGGGACTATGTAACCTGAAAAGGCCACCTCCTGTAGCCAAGAAGAAACCCCAGTGGAGTGATAGAGACACCAACCCACCCACAAATCATTTGACCCACAATTTATCCTGCCTACAAGAAATGCAGGAATTGGGGATGAGACAGAGACTTAGGGAATGGCCAACCAATAACCAACCTATCTAGAGACCCATCCCGGGAAAAGCATCAATTCCTGACACTATCAGTGATACTCTGCGATCCTTGCAGACAGGAGCCTAGCATGGCTCTCCTCTGAAAGGCTTCATCCAACAGCTGACTTAGACAGATGCAGAGACCCAAACATTAGATGGAGCTTGGGGACTCTTATCGAAGAGCTGAGAGGATTGAGAACACCGAAGAGGAATGAACTCCACAGGAAGACCAAAATATCCAACTAATCTGGACCCTTGGGGGCTCTTAGAGACTGAACCACCAACCAAAGAGTGAACATGGACTGGACCTCAACACACACACATATGTAGCAGATGTGCAGCTTGGTCTTCATGTGGATCCTCCCAACAACTGAAGGGGAGCTGTCCCTGAATCTGTTGCCTCCCTGTGGGTCCTGTTCTTCTAACTTGGCAGCCTTGACCAGCCTCAGTGGGAGAGGATGTGCCTAGCCCTGCAATGACTTGATGTGCTAGGGTAGGGTGATACCCCAGTGGGAGGGGGGCTCCCCCTTCTTAGAGGAGAAGGGGAGGGGAGGATGGGGGAGTGTCTTTATGAAGGGGATTGAGTGTCTGCAATTGGGATGTAAAGTGACTAAATAAATTAATAAAAAAAAAAAAAGAGTTGGAACCTATGCAACACCTGGGAGATCGGGCCCTGTACCTTCCCTGGGCAGCACAGCAGAGCTGATCTTTATGGTAGGGGTGCAGATGAGCAGGTCTTGTGTGTGTGAGCATGGGAGAGCTGGCCCTGCCCCTTGTCTACTCTCATGTGGCATGGGCAAGAGAGAGATGCCAACCCTCTTTGCCTCTTGCCACCTGCAATAGGCAGGAGAGCTGGCCCCGAGGACATGAGAGTGGAAGAGCTGGCCCTGTCCCTCACTGACTTTTGCACTTGGGACAGCAAGCCCTGAACCTCATCTGCACAGTAGACCTGGCCTTGGTGGCAAAAGAGTAGGTGAGCCAGCCACAAGGGCATGAGAGCAGGAGAGCTAACCCTGCCCCTTGCTGGTTGTGGCACTGGGTGAGCTAACCAGGGCAGTGTTACCAGTAGATCTCAGCCTGGTAGTATGGGTACACGAAAGCTGGTGGGCTGATCAACTCAGTTACCACCCAAGCCAAGATCCAGAACTTTGAGTTGGCCTACCACAACATCTACCCCATCTGTGAACTGCCGGAGTATATGAAAGAGCCACTGATGCTGCAGGTCCAAATCTACAGGATTTCCTTGACAATGGGCAAAACAAGATACCTGAGAGGAGTCCCTGTGAGGATCCACTATTGATAGTGTAGCAGAAGGCAGAGGCCTTGAACAAGACCAGTGACTAATTTTCATGAACAATTGCAAAGAAAGATGTGTGGACAAAGGGGTATACTGTGGGACACTGTGTCACAGCTTCCACAACATAATTTTTTTCCTATCTTATTTGGGGGTGGGTTGCAAGGGTGGAGGACAAATATGAAGAGGTAGGGTGATGAGTGGGATTGGGGTACATGGTATGATATTCACAAAAAATCAATAAAAATTTTAAACATTTTTTAAAAATTGATTTTCTTCACAAAGGAAATTGTGCTAAACAGTCTGAGAACAGCTGTGGCCTTGGCAAGGCCAGGACAGTGAGAGACTCCCAAGAGACCCATGACACCAGTTTAACCATACAGAGGAGACGGGGAAAAATTTCATGTTTTAATTTATTTCCATGATTATTATTCATCTGTTTGCTCTTAGGTATTCAGTAATTCTGCATGAATTACAATAAATATCTACACATCTCTATTTCTTACCTCATAACCCAGAAGGACAAACTTAAGTGAACTTATGACTGTGAAGTTTGCTCAATCAGACACAAAAATGAGACTAAGACCAACAGAACAGACACCTTGGCATATTCTTTCTGTTGAAAAGAGAATGCACATATAATTTAAACACAAAGCCAGAAAGGCCCTACTTTTATTTATAATCCACTTGAAAGAGACTGTTTCTATGGCAGCAAGAAGTGAGAGGTTTTTTTTTTCTTTTCAAAGAAGCTATTGAATTGACAAACATCCGCTCACCCCATTAAGAGTCTTTTCTTTGATGATATGCAAGAACCGATGAATTAGGGCATATTTATGCCTTAATGTTTATTCTACGACTTTTCAGAAGACACATGGAGAGGCCTTTGCTTTCTTCTGTAACTGGGTTTCTTCCTAGGTCCTGTGTCTGTGTTTGCAGACACTCATACAGAAGGAAAGGGATGACAGTTAATTATTTCTATTAGAAAGAAACAATGGGTGTATGTGTGGAAGGAGGGGACAGAAATCTGCCACCGAAGTTTCGAAAGGACACAATTTAAGGGAGTTCAGAGAACTGTTGACATGCCCATACGACAAACAGAAGCATGATTGATTGTTATTCCTGTGATCAAAAGAAGAAATATTCAATCTGTTTTTCGTTACCAGTGAGTGCCGTCAGTAGACTCAACACCAGCTGAGTCTGAAGATGTCAGCATCAGACTCTGGGGTGTGAGGGACACTCTGCTTCCACAGACGCAGAGTGATAGACACTGGCCCGATTACCCTTTTCTGTTGGCTTTAGCCAGAGTACCTGAGGAGTTTGAGTTGAAGGATTGCTCAGATCAAATTGGCCTGTGTGTCAGAGGGAGAGGGGGATGTATTTGGATCATTAATTGATACAAATGGGTGCAGCCCAACATCGGTGGCATCATTCCCTTGCAAGAAGTCCTGGGCTATAGACAAAAGCCTAAGAATAAACCAGAAAACTGTGTTCCTTCACGGTTAATGCTTCAAGTTCATAGCTTGACTTCTCTCAGTGATGGACTGAGAGTTGGAAGTCCAAGCCAAATAAATTGGTTCTTCCCCTAGGTTGCTTTTGATCAGGGTATTTGTCCCAGAAATGGGATGAAACTAGAACACCCAACAAGGGCCCACTGGTCACATACCAGTCAGTGAATTGCTTGCCTTACAAGCACAAGGACATGAGTTCAAATCTCAGAGTTAAAAAATAAATAAAAACAAAACAAACAACAGCCAAAAGTATACTTGTAACCCAAGTCCTGGGGAAGCTGAGACAGGAGAATGTCTGGAGCTCACTGTCAGCCAACTAGCCTAATTGGTAGACTCCAGACCAGAACAATACTCTGTTGCAAAAGACAAGGTAGACATGGTCTGAAGAACAAGACAGGAGGCTGCTCTTTGGCCCTTACACACACACACACAGAGAGAGAGAGAGAGAGAGAGAGAGAGAGAGAGAGTCTTACTGATTAGGGAATATTATCTATATTATCCTTGGAGTGATTCGGCTAACACTATCTGCACACTAGAATGAAAAACAGCTTTAAAGGAAGTAGGAAAGGATGCAGACATGAAAGAAAGAAAAGAATGATTCCAAAAAAATAAGAATGGAAAAGACTTGGGAAAGACTTCTCTCCCAAGTTAGACCTATATATCAAACTGACCTATTGGGCATCTCCATATGTATCTGTGTCAAGCAACTCAAGCTCACTGCCAATGACGTCAGCCTTTATGAAAACTGGCCTCTCTTGGTTTTCTATGAAAACCCAATAACTAGACCACCACCCACGTGGCCAACAATCCAGGAACTAGAAAGCCACCCAACACCCTGCCCTCTCCTCCCTCAACACTATTTCCTATATTCTGTTATAGCCCAAGGTCACAGGGTCCGTGCCCACCATTCCACCTTAGGGGAAGATTGTAATACTCACTGTACAGCACATCTGTATACACAAATACAGGCAAGTTTACATTTGTGTCAAAAGAATGGGATGGGAAAAGGGGACGCTGAGATTAACACGTGAAAGATGAAGACTGCAAGGAAAGACTGGAGGCCCTGATCAGGAGCTAATGTCAGAGACCAAGCTTGAGAGTAGCCAGGCTCTACAAATGCAGAAGGGGAAGGGTCACGGGTCCACCTGAGTGTGCTGCCCAGCACCGCTGACCTCTATCTTTTCTGTCTCACTAGCCCATTTCCATTCTCCAGACTGTCTTCCTCTTTCTTCATCATCTCTATTTCTATGGCTACCTGTGGGCCCCTGGTCCAATTCCCTATTATAAGACACAAGAACCTGGAAGTCCTCTGGGTGCTTTCTGGACTTCACAGGGGTTTGTTCCCCAGTGTAGGTGAATACCAGGGACAGTAAGTGGGAGAGGGTGGGGTGGCGAGCAGGAGGAAGGGGGAGTGAACAGGGATTTGTTCTTGGTGTTGTTTTTTGGATGTTTTGTTTTGTTTTGTTTTGTTTTGTTTTTGCCTAGGACAAATTCACATTTAAAATCTTCAGTGGTGATAAGTGGTTATTAGCCCAGAAGTTCAGAACACTCGAAGTACAATCCACAAACCATAAGAAACTCAAGAAGAAGGAAGACCAAAATGTGGACACTTCATTCCTTCTTAAAGGGGGGAACAAAATACCCATGGAAGGAGTTGTAGAGACTAACTATGGAACAGAGACTGAAGGAAGGACACTCCAGCCTGATATAGCTGTCTCTTGATAGGCTCTAACAGTACCTGACTAATACAGAAGTAGAGGCTCACAGCCATCCATTGAAATGGGTACAGGGTCCCCAATGAAGGAGTTAGAGAAAGGACTCAAGGAGCTGAAGAGTTTACAGCCCCTTAGGACGAACAACAATATGAACTAACTAGTACCCTCAGAGCTCCCAGGGACTAAACTACCAACCAAGGAGTACACATGGTGGGACTGATGGCTCTGGCAGCATGTGTATAGTAGAGGATGGCTGAGTTGGTCATCAATGGGAGGAGAGGCCCTTGGTCCTGAGAAGGTTCTGTGCCCCAGTGTAGGTGAATACCAGGGCCAGTAAGCGGGAGAGGGTGGGGTGGCGAACAGGGGGAGGGAGGAGTGAACAGGGGTTTGTTCTTGGTGTTGTTTTTTGGATGTTTTGTTTTGTTTTGTTTCTTGGAGGGGAAACTGGGAAAGTAGAAATCATATGGCATGTAAACAAAGAAAATATCTAATAAAAATAAAATGATTTCCAAAGGGAAAAAATAAAAATAAAAAAATAAAATCTTCAGTGGTGGTTCAAAACTTTGGGAATTATTTAAAAGCTTGAACTGAGCCACCAAGATCAGTCACTGCCTGGATCTTCAACTCTACATCCCAGACACTCTTCCGTCTCCTGCCAACATTGCTTCTGTTTCACGACTGCCACCATCCCTGCCTTCCTCCCAGCCGGGATACATGTAGGAGGAGGCATACTGGCTCAGCATCACAAGTTTACAAAGGAGCATCACTGGGCCTCTGAGGCTACAGAAACAGCAGTAGTCAAGCACTTGTGACTTCCTTCTGCTCCTGCTGTTCTGGCACCTGTCATATTGTATAAAATAGTAAACTGAACTGAATGACAGGCCATCAGATGTCCTTACTAGTAGAGCAGATATTTACAGAGAGAGTACTATGTGTGGGTACTTGTTCCAACCTCATTTCAGCCTTAGAAAAAGTAAGCACTAATTCAGCGTTATGATTCCCGTTCCTTAGATGAGAGAAGTGCGTTACAGTATTGGAAGGAGGCAGTATCTTTCCATCTTTCCTAAGAACATTCTCAGTGTGCCACACCAAGAGAAACCCAAATTTGATCCGAAGCCTTCCTGCCTGCTCTTTTCACAAATCCTAAAAGTTATAAGTAACTGGCTTCTGGGATTTGCACACGCCACATGAACACACATGTACATACCGCACATGTACATACGGTCACAGATACACATGTCCCAGAAGCATACACACATGCAAACTACACATACATGTACAATAACACACATACCCAACATGCACATAAATAAAATACACAAATATACACACCCTATATACATACATAAATACATACATATACACCACATGCACATACAATCACACACACCCCACAAACACATACCCCACACCCACATGTGAATACATACACCATACACACACATGTTCATCATAACATACACACATATACACATTCATATACAATCCACATGCACACCATATGAATACTGTTCTGGTTTCTTCTGTTGCTGTGATGACTACTATGACTAAAAGCAATTTGGAGAGGATAGGGTCTATTCTAGGTCACAATCCATCACTCAGAGAAGTCAAGGAAAAACACTCAAGGCAGAAACCTGAAGGCAGGACTGCTGGCTAGTCCACACATTACCTCTGCTGAAGCAACTCTCCCAAACCAAATACAGCATAAGCCATGCAAGACGCCACTTGATGAATGCTTAGCTTGCTTTCTTACAAAGCCCAGAACTACCTGCCTAGGGATAGTGCAGCCCACAGTGGTCTGGGTCTTCCCATATTAATCATCTATTGTAGGGAGCTGCGAGGTGCCACACCCTGAGATGGTGCTGGTTTCCGCCTTCTGCTAGCCCGAAAGCGAGTGCTCTCTGAGATAATCAAGTCCTAAATTGGCTACATTTGCTGCCTCTGGCTGCTTCCTCATTGTGTGACCTATCTACTGTTCCCACGTGGTCTGCAGGGGTTGGCGGGCACAAGGGTATTTAGGTCCGTGGGCATTCCCCAGAACAGAAGGAGAAGCTAGAAGTAGAAGAGTAGAAGCTTGTCTGTGGGCATTCCCCAGAACTGAAGGAGAAGCTAGAAGTAGAAGAAGAGTAGAAGCTTGTCTGTGGGC
>JADRCC010103672.1:0-10737 GCA_019843855.1 Hylomyscus alleni
TCTCTCTCTCTCTCTCTCTCTCTCTCTCTGTGTGTGTGTGTATGTGATTGTTGTGAGCTTTCTCTTTGGAGTACATGTAAAGGACAAAAGCTGATACTGTCATGTCCTCTTATTTTGCATTTTGGCAATATTTTTTTTTTATCACTAAACTTGGAAGTCACAGTTTAGGTTAGAATGACTGAATACCAAGTACCCACAATCTGCTTGTCCCCTCCCCTCAGTTCTGGGTTACAGGCGTGTGCCATCATGCCTGACTTGTACCTGCATGATGATCATCTAAACTTGGTGGTCATGCTAGCCAGGCAAGCACATGACCCACTGACCCATCTCTCTCCCAGGCCCTAAAAGATTGGTGTTCTTAACAGTTAGTCTGTCATGCTCATTAGCCCATTATTTCAAAATTAATTCTTATTAAAAATTTTCACAGCAAACAGGACACTGATTAAACTATTCATTAGAATGTAGTCAAATCTCTTCTTTCTCATTTCATGTTAGAGTCCTTGTTCCTCCTGAAGGCTACGAAGTATCACCTGTAGAGTTTGTGTTTATTTCTGAAGTTTGGTCTTTGAAGTTTTCACCAGCATGTCCCATTAATCTCTGCTTATAAATCCTACAGGGTTTCCCTTGTCTGAACCAAACCCATAAGCATTCTTTACATAAATCAATTCCAAATGCTGAAGAACATAACAGACAGATCTACCATATCAACCCCATCCTGGGTAAGAACTTTCTGTATTTTCTTACTATATTGCTTGACCATATCCATGACATAAGCAACTGAAGTGAGAAAGGATTTATTTTGGTTCACAGTTGAAGAGAATACAGTCTATCTTTGGGGGTAAGATAGCCTAAAAACTAGCACTTTGTCTATGGTGGTGAGAATTTGTGGCTTAGTTTATTCATCTCATGTCAGTGGACCAAAAAAAGCAGACAGCTTGGAAAAGAAAAGAACCTGGTATGTACCCCTTAAGCCCCACTCAAGCCCCACACCTATGCCCTAGTATCTAACAGCTAGGACCTATGTCCAAAAGGTTTCAAAACCTCTCAGGAGAGCATCACTAATTAGGGATCTAGATTCTAACCCATGAGCATCTTGGACAGTTCACATTCAAAGCATAACAGTATCCACACTTGTTGAGCTTCTGTTGACTCTTGGTACGTCCTGCGCTAGTTAACTAGATTAACGGTGCTAGTTAATCTAGTTGTTGAATTGACATAATCTAGAAACATCTAGAAGGCAAAGTTCTGGAGCCAGTGAGGGATTATCTAGATTGGATTAGTTGAAAGAATAAGACACAGCAAGTGTGGGGGGTACCATTCCTTGCACAATAGTCCTAAACAGAATACACAGTGGGAAAGCAAGCTGAGTGTTCACTCTTCTCTGTTCCAGAGCACAGAGAATGTGACTAGCTGCCTCAAGTTCCTGTTACCATAATTTCCCAGACATGATGGCACGTACACCAAAACTGTGAACCAAAATCAACGTTTCTTTTCTTCAGATGCTTTCGTAACTCTGTATTCTCTCACAGCAACAACAGAAGGGACTAGCTGAACCTGACTCTCTAATATTTTCCATTTTAAGAGACATGTGGTGGTTGATTGTGTTTGAATATTTATTTACTTACTGACAGTGATACATATCTTTTCAATATTTATTTATTTATTTTATGTATATGAGTACACTGTAGCTGTACAGATAGTTGTGAGCCTTCTTCCTAATGGTTGTGGGGAATTGACTTTTAGGACCTCTGCTTGCTCCGGTCAACCTCATTCTCTCCGGTAGATCCTGCTTGTTCCTATAGACCCCACTCACACAGTCCCTGATCACTCTGGCCCAAAGATTTATTTATTATTATAAATAAGTACACTGTAACTGTCTTCAAACACACCAGATGAGGGCGTCAGATCTCATTACGGGTGGTTGCAAGCCACCATGTGGTTGCTGGGATTTGAACTCAGGACCTTTGGAAGAGCAGTCGGTGCTCTTACCCTCTGAGCCATCTCACCAGCCCAGTGATACATATTTTCATGTGCATATTTGTTACCTGAGTATCTTTTGCTCTACTCTAGTTTTCTCTTCTTTATCGTTCTGCTTTGTTTCTGGATATCCAAGAATCAAACTCTGGGTGTTCTGCCAGCCTGAAAATTGATCTACCAATAATCTCCACCCCAGACTTAACAACTTGCTGCCTTGTGATTTTGGTGTCATATTTAAGTAACATTTGACTATCCATAAATTAGGAAATTCACTTAGTGTGCTTATTTCTGGGAGGTCTATACCCTAACATTTTCCATGTTGGACTCTGAGTCTGGTTTATTTTTTTATATGACGAGAAAGAGGCAGGGATTCGAATCTGCAGTTGCCTGCTGATATCAATTTGGCACAGCACCATTTACTTCAGTACATTGCCTCTTAAAATTGTTGCTTTTGATTGCTCCCAGATCTTAGTGGTAAAACACTTTCGCTAGAAATAGCAAACGTTTTAGTCTCAGGTCATGGAAAACTCAAACTGGTATTTACCAGAAATCATCCTCTCTATACTGGCTAGCTTTTAAAGTACAAAATGTACTATGCACAGATCTGGGGGAGTGGGGAGTCATTAACAGTCTTTGTCAGCTGTAAACCCTGTAGATACAATAAAGACCATCATGGCAAGATATATCTAAAGGTACATAAGAGTGTGCATGCTCTAGGGATAACCAATAGATTTCTGATTGGAATTAAAGCCTGTTCCACTGGAAGGACCACTTGTCTGGTATGCTAAATCAAGAAAGCAAGGTTAGGCAGCTCCCAGGCCTCAGGATAAAGATAATCGTGCCATTTTACTAAATGAACACAGTATCAAAGTATGCTGGAAATTTCCATCCATGGATTAGTGTAGCTCTCAGACTCCATCAGAGATGTTTCTTTGTGTAGTGAAAAGCAATCCATGCAATAAATCACAACATGTCAGAACCATATCTGTATGTGTGGAGAGAGAGCCACTAATGGGACATGGTATCCAACTGACTCACGCCAAGGCTAAGGGAACATTAGGAAAGAGAAAAACTTGGTAAGGGCCAAATATCAGGGAGGACTGGAGTAAAAAGTATTTTCTAACCTGGCAGGGCCACTGTTCTCATGAACTCATAGCAACTAGATTTACCTATATAAGACCCAAACCCAAGCCAGTCAATGTTCTGGTGCAGAGGGGAGATGGTCAGTAAGTTTGGATTCCTAACTGACAAAGAATGGCACTTGATAACTTCTGGAGTAGAGAGAGAGCCAGTTTTCTTTAAGGGTGTGACCCCATTTTCCAGATGATGGCAACATACTCATGACTATGTGGGCAAGAAATTTTGGATTCAGTGAGTTCTTAAAAACAAAACATAGTCAGGCAGTGGTGGCACACTCCTTTAATCCCAGCACTTGGGAGGCAGAGGCAGGCGGATTTCTGAGTTCGAGGCCAGCCTGGTCTACAGAGTGAGTTCCAGGACAGCCAGGGCTACACAGAGAAACCCTGTCTTGAAGAAAAAAAAGTATGAGAGGAAGCAGTGTTGTCAGGAAGTGTAAAAGTCAGGGACCAATCTGGGAGGAGATAGGGAGAAGAGTTGGAGGTAAATACAAAAATACATTATGTGCACAGATGGAACTTTCAAAAAATGATAAATATTTATATTTAAGTTTTTCTGTTGACCATTGTGAAAGGTTATGTCCGGGTTACCTTGTTTTTTCTCTATTTGCTTTTTTTTTTTTTTCTTTAAAGGGGCAGAATCACATTGTGCTACTCCCAGAGTCTTAAAACTTTCCTGCCTTCACTTCCTGAGTAGCTGGGATTCCATTTAGGAACACATGTCTCTCTTTGTATTTGGTTTGTTAAAAATGAGAGTTCTTTTATGTGGCCTCGGGGAGCATGCGGTTCCCTGTGTAGATCAGGCTGCTCTCAAACTGGTACTGGTTCTCTTGCATCTGCCTCTTCGCTGCTGTGCATCACAGGTATGCACTTCCCTCTGTGGCCTCTGTTTGATCTTGACCGCAACCACCTGGTGTCGTGCCTTAAAGTATGAGAATAACAGAAGTCAGGCCATGTCTCATCCCGGTGTTACCCGTCTCACTTGTTGCTTTGGCTACGCTACATACTTTCGCATTTCAGTATGAACTTTACAGTTAGAGCCTTGGTTCCACCAAACATGTTGCTAGTACGCTTGCTGATCTGTGATATGCCTTATCCTTGATAGCTGGCCCTTACAACCCTTGCATTGTACCAGTCTTTAGTGGACTAGCTTCAGAGTAATGTATGGCTCTGTTTCTTTAAATCTCACTGGTTTCTCTCAGTCTTACTATTACTTTCATTGTATGTGTCCTTTTCATCCTCACCTAAATCTGACTTTGTGTATACCATTAGATATTAATATTTCATTGTTCAGCTCCTGAATGTCAAAATACATTGGATTTTCTGTAATGGATCATGTATCTTGCATCAATGCTAGGGTCATTGTGCTGAGTTTGTAGATTTTTATTATCTCTTTTAAAAATTTATATAATCTTTTTTATGATATTCATCCCTTCCCCCAACTAATTGCAGACACATCCCCCTTTTCAAATCATCCAACTTTGTGTCCTAATTTTGTTTGTTTGTTTGTTTAAGACTGAATTTTTCTGTGTAGCCCTAGTTGTCCTTGAACTTGATCTGAAGACCAGGCTGGCCTGGAACTCACAGAGATCTTCGTGCTTCTGCCTCAAAAGTGCTGTGATTAGAGACATGCACCACCACCATGATGCACATTTGTGTCTTTAAAAAAAATGTGTCTTTAAAAAAAAAAAGTTCATCAAAACCAGTTTGTTCTGCCCACATATTCTTGGATGTGTGGCCTTCCACTCAAGTGAGTTTCACTCACCAGGGGATGCACTCTCAAAGACAATGGACTCCCCTCTCTCAGCTGCCTACTGTTCCTGAGCTACCAGCAAGACTTCATGCCCAACTATCCTCTCCATGTTGGGATTTGGTTTGACTCAGGCATACAGAAGTCTTAGTCATGCTTTAACAACCTCTGTGAAACTGAATGCTTTGTCTTATTCTATTTCATTTTGTCATATTTGTTGGTTATCTCTTAGAAACCTGTTCTTTTCTAATAAGAGACAGAAAGAGTAGATCCAGAGGGGAGGGGAGGGGTGCAAAACTATTGGAGGGGCTTTGAGACTAATTTCATTAGGGCTTCTCACAGTGGTTAGAGCCACTTTGTTTTCAGAAAAATCACAGCACAGGATATGTCCAGAGGAGTCTGAACAACTGAGTCTTATTGCTTAAAATACACATATTCACAGTAACTGATGGGCAGCAATGTACCCCGCCCAGGAATGTGTTAGCAGCTGCAAATCTGACCATAGCACCAAGCCCTCTGCCTACCCCTCCTCCCATTTACCTGGAAACCCAACTCAGCCAAGTCTCCCAGGCCCTAATTCACTATTTCCTGTGCTCTCTCTGAGCATAAGAATGGCCTAAAGCCCGACTGTGGCTTGGTAATCACGGTGAGTGCTTCAGTAAACCTAGTCATTCTCTGGCCAGCTCCCCACTCTGCCAGGAGAAAGAGACTTGAAATTGGTCCCAGTTCATCATCAGATAACTAAAGAGGGCTTCCTTTTGGGGAAAACTTACTCTCCTGTGACACACTTCAGTGAGGTGTCTGGGGTTTTAACAAGAAGGTAATGGGAGGGCTGGTGAGATGGCTCAGCGGGTAAGAGCACCAACTGCTCTTCCGACGGTCCTGAGTTCAAATCCCAGCAACCACATGGTGGCTCACAACCACCCGTAATGAGATCCGACGCTCTCTCCTGGTGTGTCTGAAGACAGCTACAGTGTACTTATTTATAATAATAAATAAATCTTTGGGCTGGAGTGAGAGGGGCTGACCAGAGCGAGCAAGGTTGACTCAAAGCGAGCAGAGGTCCTAAAAGTCAATTCCCAACAATCAAATGAAAGCTTACAACTATCTGTGCAGCTACAGTGTGTATTCATGTACATAAAATAAATAAATCTTTTTTTTTGAAAGAAGGTAGTGGGAAAGGTACATGAGGGTTGCGGCTCAGGCCCCTCTGGCCACACACTAACCCTCTAGACCTTGGTGGAGGAGGTACAAGTTTTTGGCTCCGTGGTATCTGCCAGAGACCCAGGGCAATCCTAAGCAGGTGCATGTCCGGCTCACAACCCGTCCAAGCTTGTCACTCAAGACTCAATCAAGCTTCTGTCTGAAAGCAGCAGAGGGAGGGAGTCGAGTTCCAAATGTTTCCCCGTACTTGGAACAGAACACCGGTCTCTGAGTCTCCATGGAGCAATGCGCAAATCTCAGTGGTTAGTTGAGTAAGAAGTCTCTCCCCAGAGAGCAGTGTGGCTGGTAAACACAGGTGCTGCCATCCACAAGACTGCTGAATACACCCAAATACAGTCCGACAGTTGTTCAGTAAACAGTAAGTGCATAAAATAAATTACCTTCCAAAGGCTACATGTGCTCCAGACATGTGGCTAATGTGAGCAGAATAGACCATTCAAAGTATCTTCACAGGAACACAGGGCTCAGGGTGACATACAACACACACATACACAACACACATACATCATCATCATCATCATCATCCAACATCACTGTGTAGAGTTCACTTTTGTTTGACAAGTATTTTGGTTTGTGGCATCCAAATCCAAATGCAGCCAGGCATTCACTTTACAGCCTTGGATCTATTGATGTCTGTTTACCTGTGGACTTTTTTCTTCCTTTTTCCTTTCTCACCATAATGGCATTGCTGAATCTACGTATGGCCGTTCAAGAGCAGAGGAAGAGCCAAACTATTTGCATAACTGGACTTGGCAGGGATGTTCATCTCAGCTGCTTCTGTACTCCTTTTTCTGTCAAAGCACAACTGGGTTTCTAAAACCAGACAACAGTAACTGGACCCCAGAGTCCTGCTGGAGATCACTGTGACCTCCTGCAAGAGGCCCTTTACACAGGCTGTAATGGAAAGTGAGCCTCTGTGGTAGTTTTAAAATGCTTGACCTAGGGAGTGGCACTATTAGGAGATGTGACCTTGTTGGAATTGTTCAAGGAAGTGTATCCCTGTGAGGGTGGGCTTTGAGACCTTCCTCCTAGCTGCCTGGAAGACAGTCTTTTCCTGGTTGCCTTCAGATGAAGATGTAGAACTCTCAGCTCCTCCTGCACCATGCCTGCCTGGATGCTGCCATGTTCCTGCCTTGATGATAATGGACTGAACCTCTGAACCTGTAAGCCAGACCCAACTAAATGTTATCCCTATAAGAGTTGCCTTGGTCATGGTGTCTGTTCACAGCAATGGAAACCCTAACAAAACCTCCAAGATCTAGGGTCAGAGACCCCCATGAGAACCACAGATAACCTAGGTATTCAGTCTAGGTGGCCAGTTTAAAACACACAAATGACGGAACTCAAGCAAAAACACTGTGTGAGAGCCAGGCTATGAGGCTGCCTTCCCCAGGACACACAACTTCCCCACTCCATCTACTTACAGAAGACAGGAAGACAGAGACTGCAGACTGTGTTCAGGATGGGCAGGGACCACTAATCACCTGTGGGCACAGACAAAGGGCAAAGATGGAGGAGACCATGTCTCTACTAGTCACCAAACTTAGGCCTCCACTCATAGAAAGCCTGGGGCTACTACCACCAGGCCTGTTCCTCTCTCCTCCTGGCCCAACAGTAGCCAGACTCCTAGAAACCCAACTTGGGGGAGAAGTGCTGAATTCCCTTGTCCAGAAGAGAATTCCTGCCTGCCTACTGATATGGTCCTTGTTTCCAACAAGCCTTTGTTGTTGTTTTTTTTTTTTTTAAAGGAAAATGCAAAGACCCAGTATAATCTTCTCTACCTGAACTGCAAGGCTAAGGCAGCTGAAGCTTGCTGTGATGGCCCCCTCTACAATGCACAGATGTGTACTTTGCACCTGGGGCTTGTCAGATCAACCTGTCCATCTGTTCTCACCCTCCCACAGGGTCAGATCAGTGCCAGCTCTGCAGATACTGGCAGCCATGGTTGACAATCCCCAGGCCCCTGAGGCTTTCCTTCTTCACTCAGGGCCAAGATAAACTGTCTCTGCTGGTCTGAGACACCGTGAGTTTCTTTGACAAATTCACTCCAACATTGAGAAGCAGCTGGGAGCAGAGTCTCAGCCCCTGTCATGGGGGGGCGGGGGGGTTGTGGCTTTCTAAACACTTGTTTCTCAGCCAAGCAGGTCGGTGAGATACAACTCTGAAAATGACAGGGGCGCAGAATGAGTCACAAAACCAGCTTCTCAGCTGTCTACAACACTGCTTTTGTTGGGAACAGGAGGCATCCATGCCCCAAATCTGTCGTGGGCATGTGGAGAAAGGGACACAGGAGGGGAAAAATTAAAAGGACAAAGTGGCTGTACCATTTTCAAAAGTCAATTAATTCTTTTCTTGTGGGTGTCCCTGACCCGGGTTGTTGTGAAGATCTTGGATACAGGCAGGACCTGTTCTAGCTAGGGGAGCAGCTGGGCTGTAAAGTTTGGTGAATCCTGTTCATTAATGGTGTTTTGCAGCAGGCAAACAGGCAGCTGTTGACAAGTGGGGTTGCCCTTGATCTCAAGCCTGCTCCTCAGAGAAGCAGGCAGAGCCCTCTCTCTTCATTAAAGGAGGCCCGTGTGATAACTGTCACAGAAGTCTAGGGGCCCATCCAGTGTGTGTTGAATTCAGGGGCCCAGAGTGTGTTGAATTCTTTAAAATCATCATCATGGTAGCCCCGGTTGCACACGCACGTACATGTGCACTCACACCACACCTCAATGCCAAGTCACCTGTGAAGCATCAATGTCTGCTGGGTATCTTGTCTTTTCTGTCAGGGGGTACACAACCATGCTCAGAGCTTGAATCTTTCAGTAGCTCATCCTTACACTCGGAATCCCTATCCAGGAAGGTCCCTGGGTCCAGCTCCCTACAGCTGGCCACTGAGCCAGTAGACTTCATTCCAGGGGCTTTAACGGCTGCCCAGTCAGCAGACCCTTCAGAGGGCTGAGGGGCAGGGACACTGGTGGTTGGAGGGATCTTTTGCTGCTTCTTCTCTGTCCAGACAAAGGACCTGTGCTCCCTGGGGGCTATGGGGCAGACTAGCACCTAGGGGGCAGCCACCCGGAGAACTACCCTGAGAAGGCAGCAGCAGAAGCTGCTGTTGTAGCTGGAAGGCACTGTACATGGAGAAGTTGTAGGTCCATCGCTTCCTCATAAGGAGATAATAGTTTGGCAAAAACCTGAACTAAAATGGCAGCGGTGAGTAATTGTGGGCTTCCTCGTAGGCCATCAGTTTGATTTCATGCGGTCGTTGCTGGGTCTGAAGGCAGTGCCTGGGCTCAGCGGTGGTGGCAGACACAGCAGCAGCTCAGGAAGATGATGATGATTCTGAAGATGAGATGATTCCGCATCAGGCAGAATCCAACATTGTTGACCCTGCCCCTGCCCCTGCCCCTGCCCCTGTTCCTCCACCACAGCACCACCACCCCTCCTCCTTCTTTTCTTCTTCTTCTCTCTGCTTCCTTCTTCCCTCAAGAATCTACTTTCAACAAAAGGAGGGGGAAACAAGGAGTTCACATGTGCCATTCCATGTCCAGAAGAAACTGGTGTCTTGTACTTAAGTTCCACCTTTGGCTGTTACATTCTCTCTGGCTTGTCTTCAGTGGTGATCCATGAGCCTTGGGAAGAACTTGAGCAATACGTCTGTTCTATCCAAGGCTCAGCATTCTGTCTAACCCTGATCAGGCGTGAGACTTTGTGTTAACAAACATACATTACAAAGAAAAATGTTTCTCTAACTAGGGTTTATTGATATAACAATAGCACATTAGGAATTGCTTTCATACTATGTCCACTGAGCTGAACAACAGTAAGAGGCTGTCCACTAGAGTTTAGGAGTTACCTAGCTATAGTGTTTTTGCCTAAAAATTGTAACAAATGAGTATTTTATCTTGTGGTTTTGAACTTAAATCTATGGGAAAGCAGCTGTATTACCTTACTCAGACTGTGTCTTTCTAGTTACGTTCATTTCCTTGTGAATTTCTTCATTTAATTTTGCTTAATTAATATTCTATTGTGTGAAAACAACACATTTCATCATCTCTTCCTTGGTTGATAACATCTAGGTTGTTTTTATTTCCTGGTTATTATAAATAGAGCAGCAGTAAATATAAGTGAGCAGATGTTTCTTTATTAAGGTATGGAATTCTTCAGGTGTATGTCTAATAATGGCATACCTGGATCATATCATAGATATATCCTGGGCAATTTGTAATTCAACCCTACACAAAGAACTACAGGAAACTAAGGGATGCTGAAAATGGAGAAGTCATCTTTGCCAGGGAAGAAGACATTTGATATCTAATACCAAATGGTCAGTCTTTAGAATGAATACATTCAAGTAACATTATACAGCAGTTTTTATTTATGTATTTAAGAATACATAGACAGACAGTGGTGGTGCACGCCTTTAATCCCAGTACTTGGGAGGCAAAGGCAGGTGGATTTCTGAGTTCAAGGCCAGCCTGGTCTACAGAGTGAGTTCCAGGACAGCCAGGGCTACACAGAGAAACCCTGTCTTGAAAAACCAAAAACCAAAAACAAACAAACAAAAGAATACATTTATGTGTGTGCACATGCATGCATGTACCTGTGCATGTGCGTGTGCGTGCGTGTGTGTGTGTGTGTGTGTGTGTGTGTGTGTGTGTGTGT
>JADRCC010103680.1:0-11684 GCA_019843855.1 Hylomyscus alleni
TTTTTTTTTTGTTTTTGTTTTTCTTTTTGTTGTTGTTGTTGTTGTTAGGGTGGGGTGGATGGGGTATCATTCAAGACAGCGTCTCGTTGTATGGCTTTGGCTGTCCTGATATTCATTATGAGATCTATCTGCCTCTGCCTTCCAAGCACTGGGATTAAAAGTTGTCATCCCTGTCCCTATTAGCAGTGGTAAGTGTGGTGGGGGTAGGGGGATCACATGAGTAATTCTTTCCAAACAATGGAGGGGTCAGATTCCTCGAGGAGGCTCTATGGGCAAGGTAGGCATGCTAGACTTATCAAAGATAGTTAAGTAGCCACAGTGTTGGTAGAAATGATCTGCTAGAGGCTTCTAGAATAGAGGTCCACATTCTTTCTGTAAAGGACCAGGCTGAGGCGGTCCTTTTTCCAAGTAGTTGGCTAAATTGCTTTCCTCTCTGCGTCACATCATTCTCATTTGTGAAGCAGTATTCTGATCATCTGGGTGGTGTGACAATTCAAGGTGAAATGGACCTGTCAAAGGGAAACCCATACGCACCTGGAGCAAATCACATGTGTGGTTGCCTCGACCCTCAGGCCGTTCAACAGGGTCTTAGGGCAGGGGGGAGAGAGAGACCGAAAGAGACCAGAGACTCCAAGAATGAGAGCAAGACAATTGTCTGATCAAGCTCCAAAACCTTTACTTCAGGGATGGCAATATAAGCACAAGCAGGAGAAAGCTTCAAGGGAGGGGAAGATCCTGGGGCAAGGGAGGGGGAGATCCTATCACAAGGGAGGGGAAAGAACCTAAGACGAGGGAGAGGGGACGAGCCTGCAGCAAGGGAGGATTGGTGACAATCTTCAGTTCCTGGAACCAAGGGTCAGTGTCCTCCACACTCACAAATATTCTGTTAGACTACACATTTTTCACTAGGCCAAAGTTAAAGCCATGGCTCCCAGCATCTCCTCCCTTTTTATTATCTTAATTGAGGTCTTTAGGCACCGAGGTGATCAATAGTCGTCTCATCCTTGGACGAGTGGGCGTTAACCAGCTGGGGGAGCATTGACCTGATTCCTCCCGTGGGTCGGAGTACCATTACGTCCCACAGTCATGGCTCTTGGTATCTATTGGGGAGGGGAGGAAGAGCCTTAGAAATTCCTTAGGATAAGGTTAAGGAACAGATACCAACCTCCTTACAGACCAGGTTTGTCTCACGGGGAATTCAGAAGGTCCACGTAGGACCTTCCCCTGCAGTGCTTAGCCTCGCAGCCCATGCTGGTGCCCATACTAGAATCATTTTTTTCCAGAATCATTATGCACAGGTCTGAATCCTATGCAGCTCCTAAAGAATTGTCAACCTCAGGATCGGCCAGGCCTCTATCAGCCAAATCAAGCCTATGATAATGAATTTGCAAGGGTCTTGATGCCATGGAGTCAATCTGCTGTTTTATAAAATCAGTAATTTTGTTAAAAATGAAAGGCCCCAAGTTATTAACAATAAAATGCTTATTAAAAGTCAAAGGAGGGGCATCAAGAGGGTAAACATGGAGGACTTCCACCAATTATCAGCAGAAGCTGAAAACTTTTTTCTGGAGTTCCAATTTAAGTTTGTATAACTGCTGGACCTGAGTCTCCACTAGGCTGGACTCATTTATATGAAAACAGCAGTCTTTTTTCAGAAATAAACAGGTGCCACCCTTCCCAGGGGTCAGCAATTCAAGTGCTCGTGGATTCCTTTGGCACAGGACGATCATCCACAGGAGGGTCCCTCGTTTTCCAACTATCTTCATTTTTCACCCAATACAGCTTTCCTGTCACCATTGTCAAGACACTCAGCAAGCTCACAGGTCAGCACGTCACACCAATCATTCTGGCAGGTAGCAAGCTCTTGTAGCATTCCGTGGAATAAACACAAACATGCCCTCTTCCCCATATTAAACACCTGGTCAGGATCATGCCATATGCAATAAGTGGATGAAGTAATAAAGTGAAAAACAGAGGGCTGGTGAGATGGCTCAGCGGGTAAGAGCACTGACTGCTCTTCTGAAGGTCCTGAGTTCAAATCCCAGCAACCACATGGTGGCTCACAACCATCTGTAATGAGACCTGACGCCCTCTTCTGGTGTGGCTGAAGACAGCTACAGTGTACTTATATATAACAATAAATAAATCTTTAAGAAAAAAAAAAGAAAAACAGAGTTCTGGAAATGTAGAAATAAAGTTTCACAGTAAAATAAGAGAGTCATATTCCAGTTCTTGTAAGCAGCAAGCAATGTGGAAACTAAGTTTTACGATAGCAAGCAGCAGCTTCAGACACTGAGAAGCTGTTAGCCAAGGACATTCTGTAAAAACAAAGTTCTGATGGTCAGAATGTTGAGACAGAATGACCAGGCCATTGTGACTAAGCTAAGTAAGGCCAAAACAAAAATAACTGGTGGTCCCAATGAGGTTAAGGTCCACGAAAACAAGATTAGCAATTCGCAAAAGAACCCCCCAACCCCTCCTGTGGTGAATTTCAACAAAGATCACAAACTGTCACCCTGACCTTGCTGAAGACAATCCCCCTATTACCTAGTTATTCAGCCCCTTCCCAGAGACTTTTCAAGGCCAGGTAGAGAGCTAGATAGAGAAGTTGGCTCACAAAGCCAAGAACAGATCCTGAACAAGCCAACCAATGCCTGATGAGATCCTTTGTCCTGTGTTCCACCAACCAGAGTAAGCCAGCTAGCCTGTTGCAGGAATCTGCCCTCTGTAAAGTGAAACTGTCCCGCAGTTTCACGAACCTGGGTTCTCTCTGGAAAGGAGGAAAATGCCTGAAAAACAGAGTTCAAGAACAAAAGGACACGAAGCCAGTTGCGTCCCAATCAAGGCTTCTCACTTTACTTTTTGGGCTTCAGTATTTATAGGAAAGCGAAATTGGATCTCTAGGTTACAGTGACATTTGCATAACATAAACAATTTGGGAGGAGTCAGGAAAGAGTCAAAGGAAGGCCAGGTGTGGCCCCTCCTGAGGGCGGTGGCCCAGGACAGCTTGCAGATCTCGGCTCCAGGGAGAGGCCAGAGGCACAGCACGAGGTGGGGGAGGAGGCCAAAAGCAGATGTCCCCAGGCAGTCAGTCCATTCACACCCAACAGTGTCCCCAGTCAGCACACAAGCCAGCCTGCAGGTCTCAAAGGCGGAACTCAGAGCAGTCCTTTGTTTCAGGGACAGCAGGAGTGATCTGGCGGTCTCTGGTTGTAGACTCTGGAGTCTCTGAGTTGAGGTAGATGGAAGGGACCCAATAGTAAAGTATAATAGATGTGTGCTTCCTGTGTTCAAGGTTGACCCCCCTTGTGAGGATGGGCAACCCCATGTACATGGATCAATAAACCTCATGTTATTGCAACCCAACAGTAAAGTATAATAGATGTGTGCTTCCTGTGTTCAAGGTTGACCCCCCCTTGTGAGGGTGGGCCATCCCATGCACGTGGATCAATAAACCTCATGTTATTGCAACGATCTATTGTCAATCTGTGTTGGGTCCCTTCCTTCTGCCTCAACTCAGACTCCAGAGTCTACAACCAGAGACCGCCAGATCACTGTCCCTGAAACAAAGGACTGCTCTGAGTTCTGCCTTTGAGACCTGCTGGCTGGCATGTCTGCTGACTGGGGACATTGTTGGGTGTGAACGGACTGACCGCCTGGGGACATCTGCTCTTGGCCTCCTCCCCCACCTCGTACTGTGCCTCCGGCCTCTCCCTGGAGCAGAGATCTCCTGGGCCGCCGCCCTCAAGAGCTGCCCTCAAGATACCTGACTTTCCTGGACTCTTTCCTGACTCCTCCCAAATTGTTTGTTATACAAATGTCACTGTAACCTAGAGATCCAAGTTCGCTTTCCTATAAATACTGAAGCCCAAAAAGTAAAGTGGGAAGCCTTGATTGGGACGCAACTTGGCTTCGTGTCCTTTTGTTCTCGAACTCTATTTTTCAGGTATTTTCCTCCTTTCGAAAGAGAATCCAGGTTCACGAAACTGCGGGACAGTTTCAAATCTGTGTTCTCTGGATTGAGCCAAGTTTACAACATGGATCCTTCCTTCTCACCTAGACATGAGTATGCCTAGTTGTAGGATGCTCAAATAAAAAGTGTGATATAAACAATGTGCACTGGCATATAATTCTTCCTTTTTTGTTTTTTAAAAGCCAATTTTTCAGAGTGTCATGCACACGTTTAACAATTTCTTGTCCCTGCAAATTATATGGAGTCTCAGTAATATGAGTAAATTAAGTAGGAGTCCTTGAGAATTAACACCATTATGTGGCACAATTAGAAACTGAGGACACTGAGAACAAGTCTTTACAATTTGACATGCACATTCTTTTAAGAATACCAAATTATTATCTCAAGTCATTACTATTTTGATGATGTAAAGAATGAGATTATATGGCCAATTGTTCTTGTGTAAGGCCTATAATCTGCCTGAGATACAAATCTGCTGTGGCATTGCCTTAAGGGGTCTTGTCCAGCCAGTCTAGGATGAGTTCTTAAATGTCCAAAGACAGTCCTTTAAAGGAACAGTACTTTCTCTTAACTGGAGTTGTATATGTATACACAATTGTAAAATTTGGGAGTTAGCAGTATCTAAAAAAGGAACAATTTCAAGCAATTGTAAACCCTGAGCTATCTATCTATCTATCTATCTATCTATCTATCTACCTATATTGGCTATCAGTGGTAGGCATTAGTTCATATTGGGAAGCTAGTGAATAAGCTGCAGTTAGAGGGATGCTTGAGAAAGAGAGACAATCTTGGTGCTGGAGGAAGAACTGCAGACAGAGGTCTCTGGAGCTTTGTTTTGTTTTTTAGAGGCAAGGTTTTTGTTTGTTTGTTTGTTTGTTTGTTCATTATATATTGCCTTCTTTTTTATGGGATATTTTCTTTATTTACATTTCAGATGTTATCCCCTTTCTCAGTTTCCCTCCTTCCTGGTAACATTCTTACCACATCCTCCCTCCCGCTGCTTCTATGAGGGTGTTCCTTCACCCATTCACCCACTCCCACCTCCCTGCCCTCTATTTCCCTTACACTGGGGTGTCTATCAAGCATTCATAGGACCAAGGACATCTCCTTCCATTGGTGCATGACAAGGCCATCCTCTGCTACATATGCAGCAGGAGCCATGTGTACTCCTTTGTTGATGGCTTAGTCCCTGAGAGTTTTGGGGGTCTGGTTGGTTGATATTATTGTTCTTCTTATGGGGTTGCAAACCACTTCAACTCCTTCAGTCCCTTCTTTAACTAGAGGCAAGGTTTTATTGTGTAGCTCTGGCTATCCTGGAATTTACTTTGTAGAACAGGCTGGCCTCAAACAGAGATCCTTCTGCCTTGACTCCTGATTGTTGGGATTAAAGGCATGTAGCACCACCATCCAGCTTTTCGTTACCTTGCTAAATTATTTTCATTTGTTACATACAGTCTCCATGTAATTTGTCTTTCAACCTTGTGCCTCAATTTTTGAAGTTTTTCTACTTGTTGCTTCCTCTTAATTCACAAACAGAAAGAGGCACAGAAATGACAAAATCTCTCTGACTCTAACGATGGGTAGTCATGGTATATGGTCTCCAAATACTCCCTTAGTGGTTTTTACTAGTAGCAGATTCAGCTTTTTGATACTATAACAAGGTAATTGAGAAATCAAGTTAAAGGAAGACATTTTATTGTGGTTCACAGTGTCAGAGGTTTCTAGGTCATCATCAATTAGTGGCAGGATGGTGAGGATCCAGATCATAGTGTAAATTCCATTGGAGAGAAAACTGCTTCCATTATGGTGGCCAGAAAACGAAGACAAATGCAGAAGGAGGAAAGCAGCAGTCTCTCTCTCAAGGGAAGAACCTTAGGGGTATAACTCCCTCTGCCTAGTCCCAGCCTCTCAAAAGTCCCACTAAGTGCTAAGAGCATCAGAATTGGGTAAGCAAGCTTTTAACATGGACATTTGGAAGACACCTATCCAAATCATGGGAACCCTTGGCCAAAGCAAAGTTATCATAGCCAACCCCCTAACTATTTACAGCAAGGAAGACCTATCAGATGGACCAGACTAGTTCTCAACAAAGAAAGTTTGTTGTGATCCAACCTAAATATCGTCTTTGAAAGAAAGTTGAGCCAGCCTTGGGAACACAAATGCTGAAGAAGATGAGGTAGGAGGAGTATAGGTTTGAGATCAGCCTGTGCTACACTGTGGAGTAGAGAGAGACAGACAATGACACAGAGAAGAAGAAAAAGAGAAAAAAAAAGGATCAAAAAAGAAAGAAGGAAAGGAAGAAGGCAGGGAGCAAGGGAGGAAGGAAGAGAAAAAAAAGATAGTTACAATTTTGCAGAGTGCACCAAAGGAATAGACCAAAGCACTCTGAATCAGCTGCACTGGAGGGGAGTGGGAGGCCAGAACAAATTAAAAGCAGCTTTCTTATCTAGGTGCAGGTAGGGCAGCATGCTTGTAGTATCCATTGATCAGAAGCAGGATGATCTTTGAAGTCCATAGAGGTTCCAGGACAGCTAAGCCAACATAGCAAGACTTTGTCTCATAAAATAAAAAATAGATGTCTGGGCTCCCCTTCATAGAATCTGCCAAAGCTTAGGAGCTATTGACCTAAAAGGCAACCAGCAGATCCTTTTGTTTCAAGCTTTGACCCTTTAAAAATGTAACTAGTTCTAGAAAACATAATATATTAAGATGTAAATTAACGAGTATTAGATCATTCATAACCAACATTATTCAGTACCAGAGCTCACAGAAGGCATTGAGTGTAACAGAGCAAATGGTGCAATCGGGAAGGCACAGGTTTGTACTGAAGTCAGGTACACTCAGAGGGATCCATGGCATTGGCTTCTGGAGGAGCTAGCACAGTGGCAAATGGGGACAGAAGGCTATATATTATGTTTTCCCCATAAGTCTGTTCAGCAGACTGTGTTATGTTAAAGCTGTTGGGTATGTGGTGTCAATTCATCAGAAGTTGGTCTTGAGCTTACACTGGACCTATCTGACAGGTAGCCACACAAGTAAGGATGAGTGTGAGGGGGTTTTCTATTAAGAACTGGCATAGTTGGTCCTTGGCAGCAATCCAGCCTGTCTGTAAGTGACAGAGGACCTGTAACCCTGCACTCCTCTTCGCAGGCATTTCACCGGGAGTAAAGCTCAAAGATATCCTTCACTGGAAAGAAAGGTGACCATTACAGGGGGAAAAAAAAACTATTATTGTTCCTATCTGTGCTGTTACTGACTTAAGCAAAAATCATTAGGTTTGTGGGGAGCAAGCTTCTTTTCTTGTTAAATGTTATAAAGCCAAGCCTTGTGGGCAGCTCTGGCTGATTATCAGGATTTTCCAATTGACTGTTCTACTTCGTAGAAGGAACTTAATTCCGTATCTAATTTTAATCTGCATCCTATGGTCAGGCATGTTGTGTTAAAGCATTTGTTAACATTTAAAGAGGGGGAGCTGGTTATATTGATTCTTCTTGTGTAAATTGGCCAAGGTGATCAATTTGGGGTTGTAAACTTTTGATGTTTAAATGCATTACCTTAATACTATTTAAGCACAGTCAATTGTCAACCTTATTAACCCATAGTATACGGCAAGAATGTGGATGCAGCTCAATCTAGCATGCTGACGTGGGGGGGGGGGGTTGGCAATTTCCAAGCCAAATTACACCTGTCATCCTCTTCTAAGCTATTTTAGGTGTATACTGCTGAAACAGGAACTCAGGAGGTCTTTGTCCTAGTTATAGACTGCCTGGTCGTGTCTCCCTCTTCTCTCCCTACTCAGTCTTGACCACCATTCTCATACAATAGCCAGATTAGTACGGGATTAACAGGCAGAGAAGGTCACTCGCTGGTTAAAAGGGCTTAATGGTGACATCTGCTCTTGCCAATCAATAAGAGATACAGCCAAAAGGCTGTGAAGCCACTGACACGAAGAAGCTAAGTGCCACCATTATTTCCACAGCCCGGGAGATGTTTCACCAATACCGGGCTACTTTCACTTCTTAGCAACAAAATCATCAGCAAACACTAATCTTTCAAAAAAACGCTCCCATGCTTTTTTGCCCAGGCCATAGACTTTTTCTGTAAGAGACAGACTTGGTTAAATGATGGATCTATTACAATTAGGTACAGCTGGATGTGGGAGAAAATCCAAATCACCAGCAGATTAAATACATAAAGTGTAACCCTCTTACACAAGAAATCTAAGTTATAATCTAGCCATGACTTGATAGTTCTTTCTGGTTGCCAGGGACACTAGTCTCATGATTTCCAGGATATTTCCTTTACTTAGGACCCATGATAATTGCTTCAGCTCTAGCATGATTTTCCTTTAAGGATATTTCACGCATTACAGGGAACACTTGTACTTATACATCAGTGGTGGAACTTAGCCATGTGACTACACAGAGGGGGAAAAGGACCTTGTGAAATGTGATAGTTCGCACATATTTCAATAAGACTCAAGATTCTATTACAAATGCAGAAAACGAGTGCTGTAGGTCAAAAGGCTGTCACTGTCCTCAAGGTAGGAGAAGATAACTGGATCAAGCTTTTGCAGTTTGCACCTGCAATCATGTATCAATAATTCTGTTTCCCCATGTCTTAGTCTATCTAACATTTTTCTGACAGCCTAGACAAAATGGAAAATCACCCAGAAAGACCTGAAAGGAAGGAGGGGGGCATATGTAACATCTCTGGCTCTCTCCCAAACGAGTTCAAAGAATTTCTTTTCATTTGCTCAATGCACAGGGTTCAATGTGGGCCTCGGCTCTGGTTCCCTTTATTCTGGTCAATGGTGAATGTGACCTTTCACTGAATGCACAGTGGCTGAGCTGCAAATGTTTTGAAAGAAAAACAACTTACTTTATGATTTTGGATACTTTCAAAGGCTTCTCCCTTTCTACTTCTCCACCATCTGAGATCTCCCTTCACTGTTCTTGAGGAATCGCATAGAAATGTGAAGTTCATGTGCTGATGGTCAATGCCTAACACCTATATCACTGGGCTCCTGTGAGATGGATGATAGGAAACCTATACAATGAACAGAGCATTCCCATTGGTTTGGGAAGGTATTCTGAACCCATCTTTAGAAATGAGGGAATTTCCAATAGGGATGAGTCTCAACCTGAGGACGAGCTGTGTTTAACGATTCACCCAGACAGGTTTTGCACAGCTATTTTATGCTTCCTGGCTGTGTCTTGGACTGTCCATCTATGTGTGCTGAAAGAATGCAAATATCAGTTTAACAGGAGCCCAAGGAAAATATAATTGAGAAGGTAGCTTTTCCCAAAATAATATACAAGGTAAAATGGAAATGTTTTAAAAATTATTGGTGTCACATTCATTGATGTGGATAATCATGGGATGGTTCTACAGTAAAGCCTCCTTATTTTGGGCTCCAGTAATTCAGAATTTGTGATTAAATTTCTACCCAGTTCCTGTTCAAATTACCATTACACTATCTGTGAATGAATGGTTAGCTAAGCAAAGTTATAGTGTAAACAAGATTGCAAAGGGGCATGTTCAACTGAGGAAGGATAGATCTCTTTTTAAAGGCTTTGACACATTAATTATTTGCATGCAAATGAGCACTGCTCATTACAAATAAGTCTATCTAGTCATTAAAACTCTTCATACAGTACTTCAAGTGGAAGGTTTCTCCTACCAGTTTGTTTGTTACTGTGGATTAGTGAAAAGAATATAATTCTATACGATACTTAAAATGTATAACTTAGACCCTTCACAAAATGTGACTAAGCTTGCCCTTACCTGACCTATGTCATGGAAGTTTCTCTTAAGGCATGGATGTTCACTTAGCTCTCCACAAACTGAAACGAGTCCATTTGCAGAGTAGAGCAGTTCTGCTAATGAGCCAAACAGCCCTGCCTATATAACAAAAAAGACATTCAGGATAAATTAAGATTACTTTCAATATTTCCAAGTTTTGAAAAAACTCAAAGGAGGTACCAGTCAAATAGCTCAGTTTTGATTCTAGCCCAATCATATTATGATATAGCCAATGGTCTTAAATGCATTATGATGGCACTAAAAGGTCTTCTACCTATTTCTTTGTTTCCATAGATCTGTTTAGCTCAGTAACTGTAGTCACTAGGTATGTTTCAAACAACTAAATAATAATAGTATTTATAGTACACTTAATGTCAATGACCATCTGTTAAAGTGGTTTGTATAATCCAGTTAATTGCTTTATTTTAAAAGTCCAAGACTTACTCTTCTGGCTTACCAAACAGATTCAAGGAAATCAATATTTCCTTTTGGGTAAGAATACATGCTAATGTGGTCCAAAGTCTAGTATGTCCATTTTTACTTTGAATATTCCTGAATTCAGTTTCCTCAGTTACAAAACGAAACATATGCATCCAACCTCAGAGAGTGGTCAACAAAATACCTGGGAAATACTATTGACATTACAGTGTTTATTAACACTAGGGAAAATATTCGATGTATATAAGTAGCAGGGAAACAAAAGGAAACAACTTTAAAAAGGAAAGGCACATTGTTTGCAAGCAGCTTCAATTTAGGGTATCCAGGTTCCTCTGTCGCTGGCCTTCAGCCACTGCATAGTATTTAAACCTCAGTTACCTTTTTTATGCATTGACAGTACTTGAAAACCTATTATGAACTGTGTGTGAGTGTAACTGAAAAGGTCACTGTGGGATCAATCGTACCTTCCAAAGTAAGCACATGCGAAATCTGCCCCTTGATTAGTGAGTATGGCCACTATCCAAATTGCCTGCCACCTAGACTCTCCATATGCCACAACATATTGTACATACATAAGAAATTCCCAGGCTCGGGGCATTTCATGGTTTTAAAGGCATTCTCATAGATCACATAAAAGCCAGGAAAATGCACAGCATAGAAATGAATATGAAAACAGGTAACACTAGCCAGAGTCAGTCAGCAAGGCATTTGGGTCTCTTATAAAGGGTAAGTCTTTCAATGAGTGCTGTTTTTATCCTTCTTTGACATTTTTTTTGTTTTTGTTTTTTTGTTTTTTTTTTGTGTGTTTTTTTTGAGATAGGGTTTCCCTGTATAGCCCTGGCTGTCCTGGAGCTCACTCTGTAGACCAGGCTGGTCTCGAACTCAGAAATCCGCCTGCCTCTGCCTCCCAAGTGCTGGGATTAAAGGCGTGCGCCACCACCGCCCGGCTGTTCCTCTTTGACGTTTTAATCTGAAGGTATTGAACCAATTTAACCAGTATCTCCCTTTTCAGAAGTAACCATTCTCTTACTGCCTATGGGATCTAGCATGGTTTTATGGAAGAAGATGAAAGAATGGCATAGCTCTTACTCAGAGCCTAATGATACAAAGTGTTATGATTTGCCGAAGGACACCAGGAGTACAACTGGAAACTACCTTAACTGGTCCATTTACCTGTGAGTTGTTAAGAATTAATATTTGAGGATGGTTTAATTTTTAAAAAGAATTTTTTAAAAGATTTATTTATTTATTTTATGCATGAGTACATTGTCACTGTCTTCAGACACACCAAAAGAGGGTATCAGAGTCCATTACAAATGGTTGTAAACCACCATGTGGTTGCTGGGAATTGAACTCAGGAACTCTGGAAGAAGAGCCAGTGTTCTTAACCACTGAACCATCTTTCCAACCCTGGTTTAATTTTTAAAGAGGTGAAATAAAAGTTATCTTTAAAAAAATTGGGTGGGGG
>JADRCC010103687.1:0-16401 GCA_019843855.1 Hylomyscus alleni
AAAAAAAAAAAAAAAACAGTAACAAAAAGAATAGGAGTCCAGCTTCTGTGGACTTGATGTACAAGCTATATAGTAACTACAGGGTGAAGGGCTTAACACGGGCCTTTGAGGTGTAACATGGAACAGAGAAGGCAAAGAGCTGATATCTGACAGGAGCATGGTTTTTTTTGTTTTTTTTTTAAATTCTCTAACTTTTTTTTTTTTTTTTAGGAAATTTTTTTAAGATTTATTTATTATTATAAATGAGTACACTGTAGCTGTCTTCAGACGCACCAGAAGAGGACATCAGATCTCATTATGGGTGGTTGTGAGCCACCATGTGGTTGCTGGGATTTGAACTCACGACCTTCAGAAGAGCAAACTGTGCTCTTACCCGCTGAGCCATCTCACCAGCCCAGGAGCATGGTTTTTTATCTTCCAAATTATGAGAAAACAAAGCAAGAGTTGGAGTCTGACTGGATCTTTCTTAAAAAGGTGGTTGTTGGCTAGAAAGATGGCTCAGAGGTTACGAACACTGACTCCTCTTCCAGAGGTCCTGAGTTCAATTCCCAGCAACCACACGGTGGCTCACAACCATCTGTAATGGGATCCGATGCTCTCTTCTGGTGTGTCTGAAGATAGCCGGGGAGGTGGAGGGTGGGGTGGGGTGGCACACACATTTAATCCCAGCACTTGGGAGGCAGAGGCAGGTGGACTTCTGAGTTTGAGGCCAGCCTGGTCTACAGAGTGAGTTCCAGGACAGCCAGGGCTACACAGAGAAACCCTGTCTTGAAAAAAAAACAAAACAAACAAACAAACAAAAGGTGGTTGCTGATTCCTGTCACCATTCAAGCTGGTAACTGGTCTTCAAGGGGAAGTGGAGCTCTGCTATGACAGTGTTGGCTCATATCCAGCAAGTGACCCTCTACATGAACAGAGAGAAGAGTATACCACCACACCACCTTCACCTTCACCTTCAGGGCATAAACCCCGTAAAGGTGACCAGAGAACAGGCAAGCCCAAGTTGGCACCACTGCCAGTTTCAATACAGTAACGACCTTATGTCATTGAAATAGAACAAGCACATCTAACGAGACCTCTGGCAGTCTGACAACAGGCCGTGCAGGCTGGTCTGCGAGTGGGCTCCAGCACACACTCTCACCTGATGACGTGATTAATGATGATGGGCTCTGGTGGCATAAGCAAGGCGTGGAGCCGCTGAGGGATCTCTGAGAACTTCATCCGCTGAGATTCAAAGATCTGAGGGGGGCGGGGGGAGGAGGGAAGAGACTACAAATCGGCACTTTCAGTGCAATTAGACTCCCAAAACAGAATGTGCCCTTTACATACCTGCTGGAGGTACTTGTCACAGATAACAAACTCTCGCTCGTGAGGGTCCTGGAGCTTATGTGTTTTAATATATTGCCACAGTGCTTGGATGATCACTGGACGTGTCTGGGTATGGATGCCCAAGAGCCGAGCCAGGCGAGGGTCTAATTTAAACTGGGGGGGCTGCAGAGAACCAAGAGTGTATATGAAGCTGGCGAGCTGGTTCCATGTTCCTTTTGGGACGCTTAGTACAGCAACACACTCAATCTAACGGACACTGGTAAATCTGGACAGCAAAGTTACAGAGGACGAAGAAACACGTTTGCTGTCACTATAGTGGCACAGCATTCCTGAGGAGACTTAAACCCTTCTGCGTCAGACTCTCACGCCACATGGCCATGAAAACTGGACTCCTCACACCTCCAAAGAATACCTGGTAATCCAGCATCAGCAGGACAGTGCACCGCACGTTCACATCTCCTGGTCGCTTCACCTGGAAGCCATCCGTCTCCTGGGTAGTGGCGGTCCTGTGCCACTACAGAGAGGAAGGTGTCAGGGGGTACTCTTCCAGAGGAAGAGCTGGGGGGGGGGAAGAACATCTGTAATAACTGAACACTTAACTCTGATTATTGAGGCTACTGGGGAAGAGCAATAGCTCAAGGCATCTCTAAAGACACATACGGCTTTGGAATTATTGTCTATGTAAGCAGAACCTTCTAATCCTGTTTGAAAGGACTGCGTTTAAAAAGGCTTGAATTCCCAGTGATAATTTTACCCACAAAATGAATTATACATGGAACAGAAACCTAAGCTTCAATTTACCAAGGGCTAGGTAGCTATGAGTCTAACATATTACATTCACTATGTGACAGAGCTACAACTTGAGCTGACTCTAGTCCACAGGCCTGGCTACTCTACTCTACAGCTATCAAGTCAAGGACTTTACAGATTTCTACAGACTCTGTGACTTACTTCCCATGTCTCTTAGTGGTTGGAGTTAAGGGGCTGCAGCTACAGTGGTAAAGAAAGGGCAGGTTAAGTTCACATGGAATACTACTAGACCACTCTGGTTTATATCCCAAACACTGTTGCTAACAGCTAACACAGTTTTTGAAACATTGTACAACCAGGTGTTGTTAAGTATTTTTGGTTATCTGAAGTATAAATCTAAAGGATCAGGGACCAAAAGGAAGATCCAGATCAATAACCTAGACAAACTAGTACTCTGCTAGTCAATCCACTAACTATAGCAACTGCTATCAGGAAAATAAAATATGTTCAGTAACTACAGCCCACCAATACTTGTAAGCAAGATGCGGAGACAGCAGAAAGTGTAAGGGGATTCGACTCCACCATAATTTCTTTAGGGGCAGAAGTCAGGACAGCCACAGGTGGGTCAAATCAGAGAGCAAGAGCTCCCGGGTCCCAACTCAGTACAGCTAGCACCGCCTAGAGGTCAGTGTGCAAACTGCAAAGGTGGAAGCCCAGACCTGGGCTAATCTGCACAAGCATGGCTCCCAAGTCCACCATCCCTGAAAAAGTTAAGGCCCGGAAGGCAGAACTACTCACTTCTACCAGATGGTTGTCTGGCCCATAGAGGTCTTTGTCCAGTTCGATCACCAAGGACTTAAAAAAGGAAGAGAACTTTCTCTTTTGCTTGGTGGCATCATATTTGGACAAGGCTGACTAGAAAAGAGATGGGGTGGGGGGTGCGTTATGTTACACAAGGCCAGAGCGAAGTCCCCACGACAAAGTTCCTGAAGAAGCTATTTCTAACTCCACTAAGGAAATGTCTTCTGGTTATGGCCACGTGGCCACTGAGTCAGCCCTGGTCACTAACAAGGGCAGGGTCTCTGACTTCCCACTGGGAAAGGAGGCAAGTTAAGCCAAACAGTTAACATAACAAAGCACACCGGAACAGAGAAGAGCCTGGCAGCAGAGGGCAAATGAATCACAGGCAAAAGGCAATGGAACAAAACCTGCCTTTATCTGGACACAACACATGACCAGCAAACAGCCAGACTACCCAGACTACCCAGCGGCGGCTCTGGTTCTCCAGCAGAAGTGCACTCGAACGAGCTCACTTGCACAGTTAAAAATAGAGCCAGGGTGCAAAGCGCTGAGTGAACTCCAAGCCTCCCCATCGAGCTGCTAGGGAGAGAGAGTCTGGGGGTGCTCATTAGCCCGATGATCCCCTTGGAGCAACAGAGAGCCAAGCCTTTGGGGGACTGTCACACTTAAACTGTGGTACCTCCAACAAAAGCTGAGAAGACAGAAATAACCTCAAGGACCTAAGGGAGTGACCACTGCAATCTATAGATGCCAAATCCAAGGGCCGCATCTCCAGAGCCAAGTAAACAACAAAGCAGACCCCAGGGCAAGAAGGGTTTCCACTAGACACCAGGGAATCTCGAGCAGACACAAAGGACTATTGTCTTTGTAGGCAGGGAACACAGCACCCCCACCCCCCTCCGGAAGCTGCCAGCAGGGGTGGTGAACACCAGTCAGGTTTCCTGCTGACCACACAGCACTGCTCCTTCCCAGCAGCTCCCAGCCTGAGCACCAACCACAGTGGACCTTGAACTCACGTCCTCAAGGAGCCGGCCTTCCACCCGGAGCTCCCAGGAAGCCACCGTCCCTTCCCCATCCTCTGCATCTGACTTGGCCGGATTGAACGTGTTAGAAATGAAAATTCGCAGCTTCCGTTTTTGCTGAGGAAGGTAGAAACAGGATTGGTGGTGGAGCTTCAGTAGAGAAGGTTCCCTGGAACTCCCAAATGACTCCTCACAGGCTGGCTGACTAGGGGGTAGAGACTCCACTCAGAAGGGGACAGGCCTCAACCTGAGGCTGAGTGGAAGTAAATGCACCAGGGGACTAGGGAGACAAAATCACACAAAGAGGCAGGTTCCCAAGGAATCGAGTGATTATAGCAAAAAAAAAAAAAAAAAAAAAAAAAAAACCTCAGACAGGGTCTATTTCTGGCACTAGAGCTATGGAAAGCTCCCCCCACCCCACCCCACCCCCCTTTCCCTGCCAGTGCTCCACTCCTATGCTCCTAATGTAATTCTTGGTTTGTAGGCGGAAGGGAAAGATGCCATTTAAATGCCAAAGGGAGCTGTGCTGTGCCATCGAGGAGGCCTGGGTCCCCTCCTTGACCCTCTGCCCGGGCGCTCTCCTGTTACCTTGATGGGGCGCTTCAAGGCCTCCTGGATATCTAGCCGCTTCCTCATAATAGTCTGGTCCAGTTTCCTTTCAAAAGCCAGGAGATCCATGTAGGCCTGTGATTCTGGTACCAACTCCCGAATCTTTGGAACAGAAAGAAAGGGTTGGGCCCTGGAGTCGACCACCTCTAGTCTCAAGGTCACTAGCCCTTCAGGAAGACCTCTGTAGCTCACTCACCCTTTGAGGTAGGATTTTGTCAGCCATCTTCTTTTTCTTTGCACTGTTCAGAATAAATACTGTTATCAGGTTGGGATAGGAACTAGTCAGAACATGAGCAATGTTGTGCGCGCCTTCGTTTATGGCACAGCTAAGGCCTACGAAATGATTCTCCATCTAAGGACTCTACCTCTCCCATTACCACCAAAACACCACTTCATCATGAAGCCAGAAAGCCTTCAAGAGGGTGAGTCCCGGCAGCACCATTGGGTGCCTTGGCGCTGACTTCCTGGCTCAGGATTCCCACCACCAGCATCCTCACATGCCCCCCATACCCTTCTTTCCTTCATCTTACTTGTGATTTCGATTTTGGACCGCCTGCTGCTGGACCTGCTGGATCTGTTGAGGCGCAGGTCTCTTGCGGGACTGGTCCATCCCTGACTGGGCCAGGCCAGGTCGGACTGAAGGGTTCCCCCCATAGCCAGGAGGTCCCATGGAAGGTCCCTGAGGTGTCATTCGGCTACCTGGCAGCATACCTGGTCTCTACAGAAGGGAGAGGACCCAGAGATGTCATACTTTTCCTTGCTAGCCCCACCAAAAAATGAAAAGTGATGGAAGCCTGTATTTGGGGAATGGGATAGGGCTGGGGGGTACAGTGGGGGCACAACAAAACAGTCCTTTGCTTCTTTGAAATACGGTACCCTCTTCAGTGGTCTCATAGAATATCGTCCAAAAACTAGATTATACTCAATTTTTCTGGTCTATGCTGGATCTGTCTCATCAGACATCTCTAGTCCCACATTTCTTCTTTACTACCTATGGTCTCCTCTAAAGCTGACCTCAATTTGCAGCAATAACCTGGGTATTCCTGGGGACACTAGGGCTACCCGTGCCCCTCTGCATTCCGTGACCATCCCAGAGCCCACTTCACCCACCCTGGTTCCACACTCGCTCCTAACGCGGAAACAATGCCGCTGGGAGCAGGTAAGGATGCTAACCTCCTCCCCCCCAATCTTCCTCCGCTGCTTCCCCCACCGCCATTCAGGGCCCGAGCCCCTCCCTAGGGCGTCCCTCCCACTTCTCCCTCACCCCTGTCAGTCCTCCGCCCTCGCTCGGCCCCGCCCCCGACCGCGCGCCCCTCCTCCTGTCCCACTCACCGGATAGGCCGCCCCGGGCATCGGAGAGCGGTACAGCCCTTGACCCGGCGCCGGGCCCATTCGCACGGGAGGCCCGGGAGTTCCGCCCGGGCCCAGAGCCGCCGCCACGCCCGCTCCTCCGGAGGCTCCCGCGCCGCCGCTCGGAGCCACAGACTGGAAACCCGCCCGGGCCGCCATCTTCCCGGAGCCGCCGCTGCAGCTGCACAAAGAACCGGAACCGGAACTCCCCCCGCCCCCCGCGCGCCCCCCGAGCGCCTGGGCTGTTTGTGGGCCCGGCCCGCCGGCGGGCACGGGCGGCTCGGGGCAGCGAGACGACGGGCTAGAGGGGGCGACTAGCGGGAAAGTCGTGCTGACCACTCCCTCCCGCCGTCACGGGCCAGGAGGGAGCACCATAGAGAAGCGGTGTGCGGATCAGGAGGTGCTGGGAGTGAGCGCCCCCGGGCGGTTGGAGGACGATAAGGCCGTGCAAAGAGCCCAGCCCAGCCCGCTGGCGGCTGGAGGGATGCTTCGCCTCGGCCCAGTGCGTTTACCGCTCCAAAGCATTCTGGTTGCTTTGCTTTTCGTTCTCCTACTGCTCAGACTCCGGGTACTAAAGAGGGAGACGTGTTGTTTGTTCGTTTTACAAACGGAAAAGCTGAACTCAGTGGAGGTGAATGTCGTACCAAAGACAGATCAGCAAGTTAAGAGAAAAGCCATTCTGAATTCTGGTCTCCTGGCTAGTAGCCAGGGCCTCATTTCACTATTAATGACTCCATATCTTCCCGGCCCGGGAACCTAACCTTCACCTCAGACCTTTAGCTTCAGATTTTGATGATTTTTTTACCTTGAATCTTCTCCAAAGAATCCTGGATATTTGTTGCCATAGATTACTCTGCTGGTCCCCTGCCCAGTGATCAGACGATTCCTGAATCTTTCCTTTTCCAGGAGGATCAGTGTTTACCTGATCAAGTATGTAGGGTCTGGAGTAGCCCAGTCTAGTGTTAAACTCACTGTGTAATGGGAGATAGCTGCTCCGTCTCCTGCCTGCTGGAATTACAGGTATAACCACCTCACCAGGCTACCACTTAAATTTCCTTACTCTAGTTGTGTGGCCCTCAAGGCAAGCTCCATTCTAAAGTTAACACCATAGAGTTTGCAACTAAAAACAACACACTGAGCAGGGTGATGGCAGCTGGGGCTTTTAATTCCAGCGTTTGGGAGGCAGGAGAAGCTCTGTGAGTTCAAGGCCAGCCTGGACTACAGAGGGGTTCCAGGACAGCTAGGGCTACACAGAGAAACCCTGTCTCGAAAAACAAACAAACAAACAGAAAAAAACAACACTGAAGAGATGGTTGAAACCCAGTTTATTAAACCAGAGGCATGCGTCACCCAGAGCCCCTCCTGCTGCCCCCCTCCTCCGCCAGTGCACATTTCTCAGCTTTGTTCTGTTTCCTTCTGGGGAGTTCTGATAGCTAAACAACTCTTGGGAACCAAGAGGTCTCAAAGATTCTATAGCCTCACGCTCTGGCTCCAGGCCAACGCATACAGGTGATCTGCCCATAAGTCCTGTTTTGGGATTAGAGACCAAGAGACAGTGGGGACAGAGAAGGCTTGGAAAGGGATCGGGAGCTCTGGCCTGGGAAGGGGGCCTGGTGGGGATGGGGAGGCCCTCATCCTCAACTTGTGGCCCCTTACAGTAGGGAAACACAATAGCAGGGCTTTCCACTTCTGCTCTAGGCCCATCTCTTTCTTCACATGACCAAGCCCTGCCTCACCAGAAAATGCAAGCGGTGGGCCTGGGCATCAAGGTGAGTTCAGGGCACTGGGCACCCCGAGGAAAGAAAGGCCACTGATTGAGGGCTTCTGCTCCGGCTGCTGGTACCCACTGCTCAGCTGCAAGAGTGAGTCACCAAGCCCCAGCTCCCCCTGTCTGTAACTCTCTTGGCTTAGTTTCCAGCATAGCATAATGTCCTCCATTCTCAGGTAAGAGCTACCTCTCCAGCAATCCCTTCCCTCGGGGAGGCCACAGTCAGCCAGGCAAAGGGCACTGGGATAGGTCGAGCAAGGAGGATATGTTAAGGCTGTGGGGAGGGCAGAGGGTGCCCCAGTATTGGGGGCAAAGGGCGAGGCCAGAAAGAGGCAGAGCTTGTAATTCACAGCTTCCTTTATGTCGCCACCGAGACAGTGCGAAGGTTACAATGCGCGTGTCATCTCCTTGTGCTTCTCAGAGGGATGTGTGTACACAGTACAGACACCAGGGAAGAACCAACTCTTTATACAGGCAAAGGCATTCAGAGACAGGAGAATGGGGTGGGGGGAAAGACAGGAGGGAGAACTTGGGGTGGGAGGTTGGTTATCAGAGACAAGAGGGAGTAGAGCGGAGACAAACGGGTCCGGAGGGGAGTATATACAAGGTTATAGTAATATAGAGTCTGTATCATATAGAAATAGAAAATGCAGATGAGGTTGCCGAGAGAAGCGAGTGAAGTCAGGGAGGAGGGCTTGGGATTGCTCCATAAGAAAATTTATGGATGTGGCCCTCTGCAAAGGCCTCTGAGAGAGAAGCCCGTGAGGTCAGGCGGCTGTGCCCCTCTCCCTGAGCTGGGAGCCAACCAGCCAGGTCTTCTAGGGGATGTCACAGAGGGCTGCCTCTTGGGATTTCTCTCCAGCAGCTTTGGGGTGGAGGTGACTTACAGATACCAGGATGTGGCCTACAGCACCAGGGCCACACGGAGTCCCCATTTCTACTTCTTCAGGATATTCTCTGCCCCGTAAAGATTCCTTGTGTTTGAGGGAACAGAGCTGGCACAGAGTCCTTACCTGGAGACTTGGGCTTGCGGGGAGTCACCTGGCTGAGAGCATCTCTTAAGGCTAGGGAAGCCCCCTCACCAGCCCTCTCCCTTAAGGTACATTCTCTGGTTTGGGGCCAAATTTCAGACCCTAGAGATTCCCTCCACCCCTCACTAGGAGGGGGCTTTGGTGACTGGAGGCAGCAGAATGTAGGTGGACACTCAGATGACAGACAGAATTCAGGCTTGGAGCTGGGGGAGGCAGCATGGAGTGGAGGGGCAGCCTGAGGTCGCGGCCGATCTCTCTCTCTTTATATTAGTTTAATTTCGTTAAAATAAAAAGATGAGATAGAGGCTGGGAGAGGACTCTATGGTCAAGACTCCTTTCTCACTGCAGACAAGAGGGAACCCCTGCCTAGGAACGCAGTTAAGTCTCCAGGGTAGCTGGGGGCAGTTAGGGGCCCCCTTACTCCCCCAGCTCTCCCCACCCAGGCCTTTGGTACAGCGGCCTTCGAGGGCTCAGCAGGTAAAGTCCTCAAACGTGCCTCGAGCGGGATGGTGAGGTAGGATGTTGGCAGCGTACGTCATCCCAGCGGGATGTCCTCGGAGACTCTCACAGGGATTCTAACAAAGAGACAGAAGACAGGAAAAGGTTATAGAAAGAGATGCAGGTAAAAACGTGGCGTGGAGACGGGGTTGGTGTGAGGCTGTGGGGGAAGGGCATGCTGGAGGTCGCCTCCCTGCCTTGCTCCCTCACGTGTCTTTTGACGTCATCCAGGCTAAGTGCCACGCCCTTATCTGCGCTGCTCCTCTTAGCCTCCTTCTGACATTTCCCCCGTCTACACAGCCGATGTTTAATGACCTGGGAGAGGTTTGGGACAGGGTGGGTGGACCAGAATCCCCAATCTGGGGTGGCCCCGTCCAGCCCTGCTCCCTTACCTCCTTACCTCATAGGCATAGTCAAAGAGTTCCAGCACTGTGAGGATGCTGGCGCCGATGAACAATCCCATCTGGCCCCCGATGTCACCTGCGGGGTCAGGTCGGAGAGGTTAGTGGGCTCAGGACCAGGGGGCTATGGGGCCCAGGAGGACTGGGGCAGGCCAGCCATGTTTGCTGAGATTGGTGCCCTGGTACAGGAGGATGAGAAAACAAGACTCTGGCAGGATTTTTATTCTCTATTCTTTTCTGTATTTTCCTTCCCAAAATGAGTGTTTCTTATTCAAGAAAAATAAATTCTTTTCAAAACACACTACTTTCTTAGTGTCCGAACCACTTTCAAGGACATATGGAGCAGTTTCTGACTCTATCCCTCACCCTTTCTCTGATGCCTGACTTGTCCACTTTGTCCTAAGAGAAGGCCTGGTCCCTTTCCTCCACTTCATGCCACACAAAAGGGCTCAGGGATAGGCCCCTGAGGATGGGACAGACTGGGGGCACCTAGTTTTGGGTGGGAGGGAGCCATATCGTATCCTAGGCATAGGAGAAGGTTGGTCATTCCCAGGCTCACCCAAGAGTCCCGCGATCTCATAGGCCTTTTTCTGCTCGATGGTCTCATAGTTGAGGACTTCAAAGAAAATGTCCAGCACCAGAATATTCTCCCTGCACAGGAGAGAGGGGAAAAAAGCCGGGTTCAAGTTCTGTCTCTGCCCCTTACTAGACAGGTGACCTGAGCTGTGAGCCCCTTTGAGGCTGTTTCCATGTTCCTGAGATGCTGATGAAGAGTCCTGCCTTCTAGGGGTGCTGTGAGGATTAACTTAAATGGCATGCATGAAAAGACACTGCATGCTGGCAAGTGGAGGCGATCCCAGTTACAGCAATGAAGATGGAGTTAGAAGATAAAAGAAGGCAAGAGGAGAGTGCCTGAATTACTTATTCCAGCTTGATCTCCCACACACAACCCACAGTCTTCGGGCGCCTCTTGGACCTTCTGTGACTTATCTCAACTTCCTCGTGCCCCAGAGGCTCTCGTTAAAGCCCACCTGCACCCTCTGCAGCCTTTGTACAAGGCCCCGCCCTCAGCGGCAGACGACGCCTTACCCTATGTACTGTTCAGATTTGTTGAACTTCTTGGCCAGGTACTTGGCTGAAGCTTTGCTGGGGATCTTGACCATGGACAGCTCCTTGCCATAGCGGGTCAGATTGCAGGGCATCTCACACACGCAGTATTCCTGGTCTTTCTCCACTAGGAAGTCTGTGCCCACATGAAAGGCACAAGTTGAGTGGTGTCCTTCTGCCAGTGCCTTCCCAATATGGACACACTGACCCTGCCCCAAAATCCCTGGGACCCTCTCTCGTTCCCCTCGGCCCATGTCTATCCTTAGCTCACCTCACCCAGCCTTCCTGCCCCTAGATTTAATGTTATGCATCCCTCCCTCCCGTGGGGTTCTCAAGGTCCAGCCATCTGAGGCTGAAAGAGGATGAAGGCTCTCCCAAGAGACTCTTATTAATTCGACACAGAGACCTTTGAAGGTGCAGTTCTCGGCACTTAGAGACAGATGCAGGTGGAACCCCACAGACATCGTCCAGTCAAGGTCAACCTTGATCTCAGTGCCCTGTGCATGGGACAGACAGCATTTCCTCCCCTCCCCATGACTGTCCCAGGTCAGAGACGCTCACCCAGGGCAGGATCTGCACACTCCTTGTACTGCTCTGGAGTGCAGTATGGGGCATCCCCTACAAAGAAAAGAAGCCAGGACAGGTAGAGATTAAAGGGATCTTATGATGGCATGGTACTATGTAAGGAGGAAGCCGGGTCAGAACGACGAGCCAACCCTGGTGCCCTGGAAGTGATCCTCTCTCCAGCCCACCCTTAAAAACCCTTCCCCCACTCCCTGTAGACATAGGCAGGGACCAAGAGACAAGAGCCAGAAACATAAGAAATGAAGTGATCAGGGGCCGGGGTTAGGAAGGACAATACAGATGGAGCACAGGTGAGGGGCAGTGTAGCCTGAGATAGCCCAGGGCTGTGCTTGGGATCTCAGGGCCTGACCTGGCATGTGCACCATTCGGCAGTTGCAGTTTTCCACCAGGTAACGCGTCTCACAATCGATCCGGCAGGCAGTGATGCTGTAGGAGTCGAAGAAATCCGAGTCCATGGTAACAGCATTGCAGGTGCCCCAGGGTGAGGGCAGGTAGATGAGCTGCTGGGAGAGCCGGGAGCTGGGGAAGTGTGGGGGCTTCTCCCCAACTCCCCGAAATGGCCTCTCTGCCAAGATATGGAACTCGGGAATCTTACCCCTGGAGCACTAAGGTCTTAGAGTTTGCAGTGTGTTCCTCCCATTCTTGATCATCCACCACTGTGAGTGTGTGTGTGTGTGTGTATGATGTGTGTGTGCATGTGTGTGTCAAGTGTGTGTGTCATGTTTATGTGTCAAGTGTGTGTTCATGTGTGTCATGTGTACATGTCAAGTATGTGTGCATGTGTGTGTCATGTGTATGTGTCAAGTATGCATGTGTTTGTGCCCCCATGCATAGTCCAGAAGTAGAAGTAGATGTTGGCTATGTTCCTCTACTTCTCTCTACTTATTGTTTTTGAAGGAGGATCTCTTACTGAATCTGGGGCAGCTCACTGGCCAGCTAGCTTCAAGGATCCACCTGTCTCTGCACCCCCAGCCCAGAACTGGGGTTACAACTGTGCACCAGTCTGGTATACTTAGGTGTTGGGGCTCTCACTTGAGAGCCTCTTGCTTGCATAATAAACCCACGGAGACATCTCCCCAGTCTCCAGAACTCCATCTCGACTCCCCAACACCCGCTGCAGCCCCTCACCCTCTGCTCCTGGCAAGACACAAATGTCTGGAAGCCTGGGGCCACGCCAAAGCCCAGCTGGTCGATAAAAGGAGGCTCGTCCTGGCTGTGGATCTGCACTTTGATGCCTGCTTCGAAGGACGTCTCGTCTGTGAAGATGAAGGCATGAGAACTGGGAGGATTTCTGAGTCCTTAATCAGCTCCGGAGCCTGGGGTGTCACACTTCCCTGGTAATAAGCAGCCTCCACTGGGACTTGGTAAGGAGGCAGTGGGGTCCAAGCACTCCTCCATCTTCCATGGTGCTCCAGTGACCTCCGGATCCTACACACCTCTCTTACCTGTTGTCTTGGTGTTTCGGGTTATTTCTCCTGGACTGTCACTGTCTCGGCCTCTCTCCATCTCTCCTCATCCCCTTCTCTTTTCTCCCCATCTCTCTGCCCCCAAGTCCCGTGAGACCAGACAGCCAGGCAGTCCAAGAAGAGAGGGAGTTATTTATAGAGTGAGTGGCGGCCACTGATGGAAGAGGATGCCTGGTTACCTTGGAGAGTAACTAAACCAGGAAGGAGGAGCCAGGGAGTCGAGAGTGAGTGCGGAAGTCACATAGGGGCAGAGACAGACGTGGGTGAGATCTTGGGAGACAGGGGATGAGTCTGAGCTTGGTGTCAGGGCCACACAGTGGAGCCCTAGCTGAGCCTGGGGCCAGAGGGGCCTAGAGGGGCCCAGGGAGGATGCTCCTAAGCAGGCTAACATACCAGTCTCTCCCCACACAGGCAAGTATTCATCCTGCTGAATGTCCAGCATGATCTCCAGGCCGTTACCAGTCCCCCCTTTCATGGTCTTCAGCCGTGGCCGCCCATCTTGGCCAGAGTTGAATGTGTAACACTTCCCATACCGTGTGAAGACCTGGTGGAGGGCAGAGGAGAGAGTGTGAGAGTCCTGCCAGCCAGATGAGCTTCTGGTCGGGTTTAACGAGTGCGAGAAGCAAAAGGGATCAGACACAGGCAGACAGAGAGTGGACTGCTGATCCTCTCTGCCTCTCTAACAAACACCGCAGCGGCTCAGCCCCTCATGATTGTAACATTGTAACTCTTGCCGGGAGGACTCCCTTGTGCTCCTTCAGCCTAGGAGTGATAACGATTTCCCCCGCTAAGGCTGGCTCCATCGCCCTCCCTTACTGGCTTCCTTAATCCTGCACACAGCTTCGCAAGTAGCCCTTTTGTTAAAGTCTTTTCAACTGAACTATCAAGAGACAATCTTTCTCTTGCTAGGACCCTAACGTGCACTGCTGTCACCATGATCCTATAACTGCTAAACCTCTGAGGCCTTCTGAAACAGATCTTTAGATCTTTGTTTTGGGATTTCACCCCTGAGTTAGAAATCCTTCCAAGACCTTCCTCCACACCTAAACCCTCAAAGCTAAGCCTTTTAGTCTTTTCCCTCTCTCAGCCTCTCATGTCCACCATTGTCCCATTATCAGTAGAACCTGAGAGCAGCCCCAGTCGCCACACCAAGAACCAAACTTACTCTGGCATATCACCTCTTCTCGCAGGAATCAGGACTGAATACCAAGGCATATTTGGGTGCTTGTAGAACTCAGAGGGCCCCAGGGAGATACTCTCCTTGTTAGAAGACCCTGTAGCCCCCACCCTCACTGAGGCCCAGTGGCCAAAAACACCAGATTACAATCGCTTCAGGGACTGGGATGACACCCATGTACTCCTGCATGGTAGGGCATAGAGGCGTGGGTATGGAAGGGAGAGTCCAGGCACCCGAAATCTACATGGGCTAGAGGGGCATCGGGCTAGACTGGACTACAAGCAGATCTAGGGAGATCGTGGGATGACAGCTGGCTTGATATCTAGAAAGTCTCCTGACCTCTGGGTGGAGGACCAATGGGGAAAGGTGCTAAGAGCAAGGGTTTTGGTTTAGAGGTTTCCCAACTTCACCAACAGATGGAACACACACACACACACACACACAGAGAGAGAGAGAGAGAGAGAGAGAGAGAGAGAGAGAGAGAGAGAGCTGGTAGGGGCTGGACTCCCTTAGGAAAGAGCACAGGAGACAAAGTAAGGATACAATGAAGTCCCTGTTGTGAGATCTGTTGACAAGGTGTCGGGGTGAAGGGGGGCCTGCCCTCTCCACCTATGACCCCATTCTGCACTTCTAGAAGAATGGTTGGCTCCTCTCCGCAACTATCACCCCAGGGATGACAGTCAACAACTGGCCAGTTATAGGCAGCCCCCAGCAGGTCAAAGGTTGACTTCCTAGCTAGAACAAGGTTCGGGGCCATGGAGAGGTCTGGAGAAGAGCAGCTGAGACGAGAGGATAGTGCAAGCAGCAGAATAGCAGCTAAGTACTGGTGGCAACATACTTCAAGACACACTAGGAAGAGCTGTGCCCCTGGGAGGCTCTTAATCTAGCCCAGGTGAGTTCTAGCCCAGGTTAGGTAGGGTTCAGCAGTTACCAGCCTCAGCTTCAGGAGCTGATCTGATGGCCAGAGAGGGCCATGGCATATACTCTTGGGGTGGCGTGGTAAGCACGGGTCCCACTCACCACTGAGAAGTTGTGGGGACCACAGGGGCCCCCACAGTAGGAACAGTGGAGCAGCATGTCCTCCAGCTGGTGGCAAGAGCGATTGTAGAAACGGTGGAGATTAAAGGGCTCCCCGGAGAAAGCCTCTGGCCCAGGTGGAGCCAGAGGCACCCCAGGGTCGTCACTCTCATCCAGCCCTAGCATGGGGGCCAGGTAGAGCAAGTCGGGGTAGCTGAGCTGGGACAACCGCACGGCATTGGTGTTACAGAAGGTGACAGCGGGGAAGACCAGCTCTGTGGTGGCCACTTCATCTAACAAAGTCACGTGTGGGTAGCTGAGGTAATAAGCAACGCGGTCCCCTACCTGGCACAGGAAGGCACCCAGCGCAATGACAAAGGCCACAGCCCATAGGGCCTGCCTTGGCCCTGGGCCCCCTTCCACAAAGACATGGCTGGCACCGTGAAGGGTACAGCTGTTGGCAAAGGCCACCAAGTCCCTAGGTGGGTCACCCTCATCCAACTCCGTTCCTGCCTCCTTCTCCTTCTCTTCCTCTTCTTCCGATTCTGAGCTGTCCTGCTGCTGCCGGTGGTGATGGGGACCCCAGATATCTCCCATGGATCCTGAGGCCTCCTCTCCAGAGGAGAACGACACAGAGCAAAAGATCTGGATGGGCATCTTCTCCAGGAGACAGGAAGGCGAGGCCGGAGGGAACGGGACGGAGATTGGATCACAAGTGTGGTCCAGCGGGGCCGGCTACCTAACCCTTCGGCCAGGCCTCCGCTGGCCCAGCTGTTTGTCCTTCCTTGCTAGAGCCTCTGTGGCGGTGTGACTGAGCTGGGGCAGGGCATGAGGAGGATCAGACTGCTCTGCTAGAGAGGGCGTGGTCTGTGCCGATGATGAATAATTGATGGAGAGCTGCTGAGAAAGGGGGGCCTCGCCAGGGAGGGGAAGAGCTGAAGACCTTCGTCTGACACTGGCTCCAGCAGGATGAGGTGGGCTCAGGTGAAGTGACACCCACTCCTCTCACTACCAGGGTGACCTCAGTTGGTGCCCTCTTCCAGAACACACAAGCAATATTCTCATCCTCCATGGCTCCCCTGCATGCACCCCAGTTCTGATGGCTCCCTTATTCTTACTTCATCTAGCTCTTGTTCTGGACTCTCTAAGCCGCAGGCCCTCTATAGGCACTCTCTCTAATTCCTCTCCATCCATAGTCACTCCCGTTGTTTCATTGACACCCCTCCCCCAATCTCCCAGCCTGTGCTCAGCCTCTGTTCACTCTTATTATTTCTTCGATACTTAGTTACCTTCCCATCACCTACCCCAATTTCCTGTTACCTGAGCCTCCATACCCTTGTCATTCCTTGACCCCAGGCGAGCCTCTAACTCCCATTCTCCGCTAACCTAGAGCTCTATTTTAGGTTCTCATCCTTCCCCAGGCTCAGCACACTTAGGTCTCGTTCCCTCCCCTCCCCCCATTTTTTGTGGCTTGTGGGGCAGCCCAGGTT
>JADRCC010103702.1:0-12500 GCA_019843855.1 Hylomyscus alleni
CTCTGCCTCCCAAGTGCTGGGATTAAAGGCATGTGCCACCACCGCCCGGCTAATTTAACAGTGTTATGCAGATGCTTGTCTACAGCAATACTGAAAACACATACATTTTTCTCAGTATAAATTTTAAATAACTCCAAACATATTAACTGTATATTTCAAAATAATACTTCATACTAGTATTTCCTTAAATGAACATAAATATATAAAGTCTTTTTGTATGTTTGTTTGTTTTGTATTTAGTAGAGTTTAAAATCTTGGCTCTTACTGTGGTACAAGCCCAAAACAAGACCAATTTTCAGACATTGGAGTTCATTGTAATAAGGCTGTACTTCAATGACCCTCAAATCACCAAAGGATTCTACCTTCATCGGAGCTAAACTGAGAGTTGACAGTTAAGCTGCGCCAAGGAAGGCCACAGAGAACAGGTTACATTCATTTAAGAAATGGTGTGTGTATTAAGATAGTCTATCCATAAAGTCATTCACCAACTGTTTCAATGAACAATGGTTCTGCTTGGAGGGTGGCACAGACATTAGGTGTGGCTAAGAATCTGGTTCATTGGCTATGATAATTTGGAAAAGCATTCATCTCAGAAAAAGAGTAACTTATAAAGTCCTCTTCTTCAAACTTGATACAAGAGCTACAAATATCAAGCAAAGCATTCAGTCTCACTCTTTGTTGTTCTCTTTCCTACAAGCCACCTCCCAAGTTAATTGTCTATGTCTCCCTTGGGTATATAAATACTTTTGAAATATATAAACTGTCCTCAAAACCATAGTATAGTGTAAAAACATGAAATAAACAATACTACTAATAGAGAGGCTGAGATAGGAGAAGTAAGATTTCAAGACCCTTATGTTGTACACAGCAAGACACTGTCACAAACAAGCTGAAAGTATATACAGATTGTACAATATTGGATCTATTTCTCCAATTACCAAATTAGAGAGACCATTGGATGACAATCAACAAATTTCTAATTCCTAATATTTTTGGATTCCAACAGCTTAGGATATGTTGGTAATATTAATTTTCATATTAAGATATTAAGAAAAGGTAATTGTCACTTCCTGTTTTTGTTGTAAGAGGTGGAATTAGATTTGTGTGGATTTGTTGACACCCTCTTCTGGTGCGTCAGAAGACAGCTACAATGTATTTACGTATAATAATAAATAAAGCTTTAAAAAAAAAGGAAAATAAAGGTGTCATATTCTCAAGAAATTATGTTGTTGTATTTGAGTCACAAGGCATTATTTCTTGGACTGATATATACTTTTCCTCTTACTTATACCAAATCTTTTTTAAATAGCCTCCTTGTTTTATAAACACAAACTTTACCTCTGAAATCAGAGGACAAACCGAACCCAAGCAATTCTGGCTTCTCAGGTTAATAAAGCTATGGGCAGCTAACAACATTGTTGGCCTAAAGTCCCAGCTTTGGCCATGGCAACTTAGACTGTAAGAGAAACTTGGTACATCTTCACTATCCAGGGCATCTTCTTCTAGTACATATGCAGTCTGGCTAGCTCCAATCCAATTATACCTGCTTATGACTAAACCACTCTTGCTTTAAGGACATCTGATCAATAGAGAGATCTCAAGAACTCCCCATCTGTTGCAGACAGTCTCTCTCCTCCCTTATGTTCGGCCTATGGGTTCAATTAGAGGCCCCAAGCAGCCAACCTGTGACTCGAAGAAACCCACTGTGAAAGTGAAGCTGGTTTGTTAGTGACTATTATACCACTTTCTTTATTCTGGTAATTCATGATATTCAAGAATGAAATAAACGAGCCTTAAAAAAAAAAAAAAAAAGAAATACACGAGCCTTTATTATTTCATTACTTCAACATTTGTAAAGATTTGAATGTGACAACTAAAGTAAGTTGTCACATTCAAAGACAAACTGATGGGCTGGCTTCAAATCTAACCAGGTTTGCACATCCCAACAAACAGCCTTGTAATTCTGTGATGAATTACAATGCTAATTTTCACTATAGCTTAAAGACTTTCCCAACTAGTGGGTTTGAAAGACAGTAGTATAGTATGCTAGTCACACATGCTAGTCAGTATCCTTCCGTGTAGACTAAGAAGCTTCCTGTTATGGAAAGCAAAGCACTCCTCAACTAAAACCACACACCAAGCAAGCACACAAATGTTACTTACCAGGACTGCTTCATCTGTACATCCTGGGGGGACACATACTTGGGTCTGCGGCAAACCTTTCTGACAGTGCCATATACAAGGTTTTTCTGCAGAAAAGCTGAGAAAACATTCCAATGAAAAAAATACACACACACACACAGTGGGGGTGAAAAACACACATGCACACACATACATACACACAGTGGGGGTGTACGCACAGCAGTAATGTTCTATAAACAAAAATTAAATGGTTTGGACAGATAATACAACATGTAAACGCTAAGATCAGTCTTAAAAATAAAGCAATTTTATACATTTCAAATATTAAAGAAAATAGGTATCCTTAGGAGATTGAGTTTAATGAATAGAGAAATGATTAGTAATTGATGTATCAATTATATATGAGTGCTTTTGAATTGTTCCTTCCAATCATATTTAAATTAATATTTTGCTCAGCAATTTTTTCCAGCTTGGATATAAAGAGGTTCCAGCCAAGCCTGAAACCAAATTACTGTATCTTGAGTTAATGTAATTTATATGTAATAATTTTGTCCTTATAACTTTTTTAAAATTTGAGTAAACTGACAACCTTTAATCAATCTTTCCAAACCTATGTTCTCTTTAATAAACGAAACATTTGACTCACCCTCAATATCAGACTGACTCCAAGAACAGAGGGTGTGTATCATCCACCCTTTGTACTGAAAATGACAAATATCTAGAAGTCGTGTCTGCTAGCAGGTGCTACTTTTACACTTAAATACATAAAGCCAACTTTGATTTTCATTTTAAGAACATTTTAATATTAAAAGTTATAGATGTCTGGAACTCAGTTGTCTTTGTACATAGACTGTATAGTAACACTCAGCTAAACCCATTGTTTCTGGAGTCCACTGTTCATACAGCAGCTTCCACAACCCTTCTGTCACCCCTCATTCAACCTTCCATTGATGCTCAGCTTATTAACACACTTGGCTTATTATCTATAATGAATCTCAGATAAACTTTCACTAGTAAAAATCGGCTCTTCAGGATATATGGACTGGTTACATATATGCTAGACATCTTCTCTACCCTTCCATGGAGAAAAAGGAGCCCTTTCCCTAATAACCTTGCTGTTTCCTTAATGTATAAGCATGATCCGTCCCTGAGGGAACTGGCTTAGGAGGACTCTGCCTGCTGACAGTCAGTGACTAGAATGTCACTACTCTGCTTCTAGAAACCTCTTTACCAGACCTGGTCTCCCCAAACACAGAATAAGTCATCTGGGCTGCTGTGTGTATACATTTTGAAAGTATATGCTTCCTAATAATCTGTAAGTGTATGTGGTAGTTTGGTTTGAGATTCTATTTCATTATATATAGTAAGGACTGTGTAGGTGAAGCCAATGACTTCCATCCTTTTCTTTTGAAGATACTATTATGTACCAAAAAATAAAAGCAACAGGCAAACTGTGACCACCTAATGACCTTAGGTCAGGCCACTGTGAGCATGATTTTTCTTGCTACATGTCTATAAATATAACTATATCTTTGTCTTAAAAGTCTGCTCTATCTCCAGACTAAAGTCCAAGTCGAGAACTAGAAAGGTGTGTCTGACATTTTTGTTGTATCTGTTTTATATTTTCCAGATGTTTAAAAGAACCATCAGTTCTTTTGGTTAGCATCAGTCAGAGGGGTGACAGCTGCATAAACTGGTCTGCAAGGCAGTCCTGTCTTTTCTATCTCCTGTGCTCTTCTACACACTATTGTCAATTACAGCGAATGTCATGTGTGACACTCATGCCTTGGTTGTTATCCTCCAGTAGAAGCCATTCCCCTGGAGAACAGAAGAAACTACTCTGAGAGGCAAGACAAGCTAGCTGTAGGGGGTCTTCCTTAAACAAAACTATAAGTGCTGCAAAAGGCACAAGCCAAAGCAAGCAACCAGGTGGTTTTAGGAAAATTCACTAATGGCACTTTATTGCTTTCCACAGAGAACAAAATATACAAAATAGTGAGGGTAGCTAGCATTCTGCACCAAAATCAAGCCCTCTGATTCCCTTTAACATGCTGGATTTGCAAGATGCCAAATATAAATTATATGTAATCAAAACTGAGCAGAGCAGACAGGTATGTTTGAATGGAGATGGCATGAGAAACTACAGCAAAACTGAAAAACATTCTCACAAATCAGCCAATGAAGAACTGGCCAATTGTCTGTTAAGATATACGGAACAATCACCTGAGCTCCAGCTTCTGGACACTACATGTGCACAACTTTCAATTAGTGTGTCCCATCAAGACTGAAAGAAAGGTGGTAGCTTCAGTGCCATACCAGGAATAATAAGATGACACTATAGAGCAGAGCCACTTGGGCCTTGTCAGAGACTGAGGTTAGCCTGCAGAAACAGAGCAGCCACACTACTCACTGACTCTGTCTTTGCATCTGTCAGAAAAGCTCCTTATCCTCATATCCTTATGTCCTCAAAGGACATCTCCTTGACAGTGAAGGACAGTATCATCTGTTGATGTGTCTCTCTGCCTTTTGGGACAGATATATCCTCCTTTCCTTTCTTATAGCAGCCCCAGGTTAATATGGGAGAGCTAGACTCTACTCCACAAGTAAGAGGTACCTTTGAAGTCTAACTCATAGTTGTGTTTTCCAGCCTGGAACTTCAAGGTGGCTGCCTGGGCATCAGCCCCTGGAACACAGAATGCCAAATAAGCCTTTTCCACATCACTGCTGCTGATGGTGGTCACAGGGTGCCCTGAGCCCTGTAAGGGGAAATCCAGAGGTGTCATGGAGGCAAGAACCTATTAAAAATGAATTGTTCTTCTAATATAAATGTAAACAAATGAATTAATCTGGTGGCTCTATTTCTTTACCTTGTGTGAGTCTCCAATGACTACACAAAAAAACCAAGATCTATTTTAAAATTGCACCTCAGTAGCTGACCTACTAAATGATCTATCTTTACTTTCTATGCTAGTCTGGCTACCCCCCCCCCCAGCTTCATCCCATGATACTTGCATATTAGTATTGATCTGGCTCTTTAGACCTCTTCCTCATGGCTCCAATTCCTCCATCCTACCAGCAAGTCTGTCCTCCTGTCCTTCCTCTAGTTAGCAGATGTCATGCCCTATTCTCTCTACTGCTCAGCCATTGGGTGATCAGCATTTATTGGCAAGGCAGAGAATCAATGGTAAGAACTATTTATACAAACCTGAGACAGGAGATACATAGTATAAGCATTACAATGCTGTGTTGGGATTGAAACAAGATGTGAGGACAGAGAAATCAGGATTTGAATAACCCAAGGGTACACTTTACATGGTGTACAGAACCTTATGGTGTAGTGATGAGCAAAGATGGTCAATCCAGCCTCTGTTATAGACAGATAATCTTGTCATAGGAAAAGAGGAGGGAGCCAGAGAGCAGAGTAAGGGGCTGGAGAGAGGGTGTGGAAGGGAAAGACAAGACTCTCCTGAAGCTATTCTTGTCAACAGGAGACAGTAACTACAGGTCCTGCTAAGCAGGGTAACTGGGATATAAGCAACAAAAAAGCACAGAACAGCAGCAAAAAGCACAACTTAGCAGGACAAAGTACTTGCCATCAAGGCAGATAACCTGAGTTCAATCCTGAGAAAAAGAGAACCAACTGACACACACACACGCACACACACAAATAAACATTTTTAAAAAATCTTCAGAATAGATGACACAACCCACTCAAATGATGGTAAAATATCAACAGCAAATTCACATAGGCTATTTAACTCATCTCAAAGAATGCTACCTCTTGTAAAATGGCTAGCTATTTTACAACAGTAACCATTTCTCTTAACCCTGCCAGCCCTTCTCCCAGTTTCCAGCCCAAGCCTTTCAAATTTCTCCCAATTGTTCCTCCCTCAGCTCACCAACAGTCTGCTTAAACCTGGAGAGAGTCTCTTCTCCCAGTTTTCCCAACACCAGCAGCTCCAAACTATAACAACTGTTCTAGCCTGTCTGCTCAGCTCAGCTTCTCTGGCTCAACTGACTCCTAGCAATACCTTCTCCACCAACTTCCTGTTCTTCTCGCTCTGATAGCCCCCTCCACCCCAAACTCCCAGTTGGCTTTTTTTATATCCCAGAAATCCAAGAGGATACCAACATTTTGCCTCTTTCTATTTAAGGGAAAAACTTCCTTTCTCTGTTTCAGTCACTGGGAGTGAACCTATTTGTTGTCCCTTTTATTGATATTTTTTACAGTTTTTTTTTTACTCTGAAGCTTCTCTAATTCCACCCATATATTTTTCCAGCAACTTTTACCCTTTTACAAACAAAATAGCCTAAAATGAGTAAAAGGAGAAAAAACTACTGCTGAAAACCATGGGAAGCATGTCCCAGCAACAGCTTCAGCATATACCCTTGTCAGCTTTTAAAACAAAGTATCTACCCCTCCTTTTCCTGCCTTTTACTCCATGGCACTTGAACTCAAAACTCAAACTTCCCATTCTGCCTAGCCTTGTTGTAAAATATTCTGGCTTTTTTTTTCTTCTTTTAATGTTACTTTTTCCTACAGACAGCCCTACACTAGGCACCACTTGTAGCTGGTCTCTGCAGGTTCAATTTTGAATGCAGTAGGCACTTGAACATGTGAATACCAAGTATAAAAATATTATTAGACCATTAGAGGTGAAAGCAGCGCCTATGGAAGAATGGCTCAACAAGATGACTGACACTGGTTTTAAAGTATATAATGCCATGATAATTGGGCAATCCATAGCTAAATATTTTAGATCTCAAAGTGCATGGTGCTTTAACTGTGGAAGACATTGTCATTTATAGAGTCTGTGACACCAAAAGTCTCAGATCTCAAAATGACTGGTGCTTAAATTGTGGGAAATATGGTCATTTGCAATAAAATTGTGAACAAGGGATCTCTAAAAGCAATGGTTTTTCTAAATATGAACCACAAAGAAGGCCTAGGTTCCAAGGGTGTTCAGACAATATGGCAAAGGGTTGCAACTGGACCAATGAGTATGAGTCCAAGAGATATATCCAAAGCAATTTCTTGCCATCAGAAATAAAATTGGGGGCCTAGCTCTAGACCCTGCTGCAAAAGTAGAGGCTTTCTGCCCCTGTCAGCCAGGAAATAACAAACAAGCAGAAAAATCCCAACCAAGTATTTAAGATCTATGCATGCTACTGTAGGCAGTGCTGCTCTAGACTTGGCCACAGATAAATATCTTATGCTGCCTCACCAAAATCCAATGTTATAAAATATCTATTGGAGTTTATGGTTCTTTGCCATCAGGGACAGTAGGAATGGTCTTGAGAAGGAGTGGTCTGACTTCCCGAGAATTCATTGTGCATCCAGGAATTATAAAGATTTCAAAGGAGAAATTAAAGTAATGGCCCATGTAAAAAGAGAGATACAAGTTAACACAGGTGATAGGATTGTTCAGCTGTAACTGTCTCCCTATATCAAAGACAAAGTTATTATAGTAGAAAGATCAGAGGATTTGGAAATACAGGAAAACATGTATTTTAGCAAACATTTGCTAATGATTGGAATCGAAAATTGAAGTTGCAAGTGAACAACACTGAAATAGAAGATTTGGATATAGGAGTTGATGTAACCATCATCTCACAAAAACTTGGAATTTAGAATGGCCATTTCAAAAGGTTTCTAAGAATTCGCACAGCTTAGATATGGCTCTCATCACCTCATTTGAGGAATAAAAGCGACATTTACTAAGAACAAGAACCCATGACTTGGTACAACTTCCAACAAGCCAGGGGCACAAATGCCAATGAGGCCCCATAGATAATTTTCACTACGGAAGAGGATCTCTACATAAATGCTTTCTTCACACACTGCATTGCTGTAAGTCTCCCGAGACTCCTTTTGATCTCAGCCATTGTGGACATCTTCAAATAATGGACAGTGAGTTACCTAGTTTGGGTTCAAAATCAATAGTACTATAAATCATTATTCTCACATAATCCTGTATTCTAAAACTGTAGAAACAGGCAAGAAAGGCGATTTGAACACCTTTAACTTTACACTACATTATACTAGGCACTAACTCCAAAAAGCTGACATGATGACAGTTATTTAATATTAAATAACATTCATGAGTTATTAACATTAATTAATGAACAAAGACTTCTAATTCACAGATAGGCTTATAAAGACATACTGTCTCCCAGGTACCTGGAGATCATGGTATCTACCAAATATGTTTCCTGGATCTTTGTGCTTTTGTTTAGAATGTCTTCATCTTATACAAAACAGACATCCTTTTTCACCACACTTACTTGTCGTCCATATTCCTGCCAGGAACCAAACTCATCCATCCAGTACCAAATCCAGTCAGTAGTGAGGATGAAATGTGGGGGTTTGGTGACTGAAGAAGCTGTGGAGAGTCGGCGAGCCAGAGTATTACCAAACTTCATGGAATTAAAGTCTAAATTATCAAAGTGAAAGCCAGCGGCTGACTCTGTGTACACAATTCTGCAAATGAAAGTGAATAGCAGATGAAAACTTCACCAATCAAGCAACCCAGCCACTGTGCTTCCACCTATGAGAATATATGATGGGTAGATACAAATAGCAAATATGTTATACTCAGTTTTAGAAATGTTACAGCCAGGCAGTGATGGTGCACGCCTTTAATCCCAGCACATGGGAGGCAGAGGCAGGCGGATTTCTGAGTTGAAGACCAGCCTGGTCTACAGAGTGAGTTCCAGGACAGCCAGGGCTACACAGAGAAACCCTGTCTCGAAAAACCAAAAAAAGAATGTTTCTAAAGGTGGGGAAAGCTGCTGTTTAGGATTATCACTTAAAAAATAAAATAAAGGTGATACAGAAGACTGGATATTATGAAAATTCTGACTGTAAATATAGAAATGTTGGTTAAAATATTCTTTAAAATAATTAGGGGTAGAAATATGGTGAGAGCAGAGCACTGGCCTAGCAATAACAGCACCCTGGGATTGATCTCAAAAGCTACAAAAATAAAATGCATTACTAAGCTGTCAAAAAATGAACAGAAATCCTTAGAAAACAAAATTAACAATAGGTAGCATGTGGTGAGCATTTGCTAGCACCTGCATAAAATAATTTATGATTAGAAGATTCAATCTTTACAACCCTATGGGATAAGACTGTTATTGCCATGTAACAAATGGAAAAATAAAAGCCAGTGAATGCTAAGAAACACATCTGAGCAAGTACAGCCACCAAACAAAGTATAAAGGAGACAGTCTGGCTACACAACCTTCATCGCTAGCCACCATTCCAGACTCCTTTCGAAATGTGGTAATGCTCAAAGACCAAAGGGAATCACAAAACCAGAACGTGAGGACAATGCCAATGAGGAAGACAAAGAGTTGTGGCTTTAGCAGCCAAGACAGCAGGGTAGGGACACAAGCAAATGTAGTATCTGAGTAAAATGGAGGCCAAGACTAAGGAGAGATTTTTTCCCTCTAGTGCTGGATAATGAACCAATGACTTCCACACACACTAGGAAACCACTCTTCAATTGAGCTATATCCCCAACTCTCTTTTCATTTTGAAGCACTCATTAAGTTGAACAGGCAGGTCATGAACTTGTGATCCCCCTGCCTCACCTTCCTTCTAGCTCTAGACCCAGCTCAGGAAGGCTAGTTCTTGGCAGGCCTGGTAGCACACACCTGTAATCCCAGTACCTGGGAGGTCTAGGCAGATCAGAAGTTCAAGGTCATTCTCAACTACACAGTATGCTTAAGGACAGTCATGGTTACTTGAGACTCCATCTGGACAAGAGAGAGGGGAAAGGGAGGAAGAAGGAAAGGAAGGAGAAAACAGGGAGAACAGAGATGGAGTTCTGTATAGATAGATCCCAGGAACATACAAGGCAGTCAGAGGAAATCACCTGCATGCACACTGGCTCTGGAGTGAAGAGGAAAAACTCCCCTAGGACTTTTGAACAGTCAAGCATCCTACAAGTTTTAGGATGTTTCACACTTCTATGTGAGAATTAGCTGTAAAGATAGTGGTTCCCGAAAAAGCAAACACAAACCCTCTGGAGGAACTCACCTCACAAGAATTTCCAGAAATAAAGTTGCATCAAACACAAACTTAAAATCAAATCACACAACACATGTGGAAACAAGACTCCATGAGAAAACGGACTTGACAACAACAAATAGAGTGAGACAACTGAGGCACAACCTAGCATCTAAGGATGCAAAAAGTGTAAGATGGCTCTTCTTAATTATCAAAGTCTACACTGGGATTAGAAACTAAAAAACTGAGCAGGTAAACTGGAAAACACAAGAACATTTACGACAAAGTAATATATTATAAATTTTAAAGTCACAGATGGCCTCACTAGATCTCAGATGAGGCTGAACTAGTGACCTGGGACTCAAGAAGAATTCCCCTAAGTGCAGCAAAGAGAGGAAAGGGAATGAAGGAGAAGTCGGGAGAATGAAAGGTAAAGTGAAGAAGGTTCACCATACACAGCACACTCTGTCAGAATCCCAGGAGCAGTTCTAGATGAGAAAAGGCCCAAGGGCTCAGAAGGTGGGCATGTGTGTGCATAAAAATTATAAAGACATAATTCCCCCCAACTCACAACAGTCATTGTAATTTCAAGTCAAGAATACAACAGAGTAATTTGAAAGCTGATTTTTAAATTCCTAAAGAGCAAAATAGCAAGAAGCAGGAGGAGGCATAAGGGGAGAGGAGTCTTTGCCTTACCAGATCCCAGACCTTAGTATTAAGCTTCCATGGGTCAGACAGTGTGGGACTGATAGACAGGCATTGACCAGAGGCCAGAAATAGACAAACACAGGCAGCACAAAAGAGAGGTGTAAAAAGATGGTATCTGACAACTAAAATAAAAATGAAATGTGTTAACATTTTACCCAATTTGGCTCTATTTAGGTGGTTTTAAAAATAAATATCTAGAAATGAGTAGTCATGGAGCTTGTATATTATGAGTGTGCTTAGTAGTTTAAATTTTATGGCATGTATTTTAATGATGAGCAAATTAATTAAAATTTTTCAAAGTAGTTATTGGAGAAACTAGTGAATCACCTAAAAATGAAACTGGGCTCAAATTTAATCACATAAAAAAGAGAATTTAAACATAGTGTTATACTTAAAATGTTCACTTTTAGAAGAAAACTGAGGAGAATTCTTTTGTTACTGCAACAAAGGAAGATTTCTTAAGACATATAAAGTACAAAAACAAAAAAGTGGACAAATATTTCTCTTTATTAAAGGTGCTATTATCTGGCTGAGTTTTTTTATCTCACATTTAATATCCAGAAATGTAGAAAATAACTCAAAATAAATGGATAAATAAAATCGCAGCTCTCCTCACACCCAAAATATGTTTAAGGACAGACATCGCATAGGAAAGGAACCAAAAACAGTTAATGGACATGTGAAAATTTTTTCCTCATTGGAAATCATGGCTATGCAAACTGAGAAAACATTTTACACTCTAGACTCATTAGTATGCAAATATTCAACAATGCCAATATTGGGGGCACATCATTAAACCACCACTAACGAGGCTGGAAAGGACTACAATCACCTGAAAAACAATCCGTTATCTCCTGTGGGGGACAAACGCAGCTTACCTTCAGAAGTCCCTCTGGAAATCTCTCCCTAGAAACACACGTATGGTTCACAGAAGATTGGCCTGACAGTCCTGGGCCTGGTGTACATCCTAACAACCAAGCCCCTGGGAGGCATGGCCAGACTGAGTTTATGGACAGCCTGTGCCACATAATGAGACTCCGTCTCAAAAAACAAAACAGAACATTTTTTAAAGGAAAAGAAAAGAAACCACAATGCTGTTAGACTCCAGGCCTATCAGTACACAGTAAATGGTTCAACTTAACAGGTCCACAAAGGAGCAAAGCTAACGTAAGGTGAAAGAAGTCAGTGATGATAGATTTAGAGAGTGGGCTGAATAAAGAACCTTCTAGGGTGATGAAACAGTCTATATTCTGGCTAGATACGCAAACACATTTACTAAAGTAATATTTATGCATAACACTAAAATTAGCTTCAAAGAGAAAGATTATGGATGGTGTGTGGGCTATTTAATCTTGCTAAGGGAAATAATTTGTTTCACATTCTTAGCAAATAGCAATTTGCACATGTGCACTTTTTATTTTAGATATTCCAAGTCTCCTTTTAGGGAGCTCATCGGTTAAGAGCACTGCTGCTATTATAGAGGATCAGATTTTGGTTCCCAGCACCCATTGTGGGCAGCTCAAAACAGCCCATAACTCTAGGGGATCCAGGGAAATCAGATATCATTTTGTGGCCTCTGCAGGCACCTTCACTTGCATACACACACACACACACACACACACACACACACACA
>JADRCC010103717.1:0-16856 GCA_019843855.1 Hylomyscus alleni
AAAAAAAAAAAAAAAAAAAAAAAAAAAAAAAACCAACAAAAAAACAACTCATCACGTATTTTTTGCCATGCTGGATATAGACCATAGAGCCTTGTATAAGCTAAGCATGCATTCTACCCCTGAGTTATACACCCAGCTCCTCATTATCTTTGGTTTCTGCTTGGCAGAATGTTGTGAACTTTTTCTTCATTGGACCACTTGATAAACAACTGGATATGCAAATCTATTTATAGTCATGTGCCTATACTCATACTTTACCATAAAAGCCACATGCAGTTTGCAGCAGGTATATAGTTTCATCCACTAGTCCTCTTGACCAGCTTCAAGAATTGCTCTTTGCAATCTCTACATATCTGGGAAGACACTCTATACCAAAATTAGCACACTGAGCTACCAAGGACACACAGAGACAGTAGAAGATACAAATAGGAATGAGTTAGAAGGCATTCCAACAGTACCAGTCAGCAAGCCTCTTGAAAGATAATAAGCTAGGACTTGCTCACCTTGAAGTGCAAGTTATCCTAAATAAAATAATACACATGCAATTTGGAAGAAGGAATTGTCAACCCTTACATGAGTGAGTGGCTTTTATACTTTTTCCATTTGGAGAGTACCATTCTATTTTTAAAGTCTTGCCCCTATGACTTTTTAAAAAAAGGATTCTCATCTTTAAAACCCAGGGAATAGAAAGGCCTAGAAGGTGTTACACAACTGTATATAGAATATGGGTACTTAGCAAGTTGACTAGAATATCCTGAAAGATTACAAAATATTACAAAATACCTAGGAACTGCTACTATGCCTTCCTCCCAGAGGTCTGTCAGCATCCAATTGCTCAACTTCAAGAATAGGAAAAGAAGTCAATTCTCTCATAAAACACTGAAAACACTTATATTACAGGCCTAAACTAGAATCAGTCATGTGACCTGGACCGTAAGAATGTTTCTTACTAAGAAACCTCACATTTAAGCTGGGGTTGATGGCACATGCCCATGGTCCCAGTACTTAGGAGGCTAAAGCAGGAGGGGTACAGTTCTGGGTCAGCCTTGATTACACAGTGAGCTTGAGGTGAGCCTGGGTTAGACAGTAAGCCTGTGTTTCAAAATGCAAAGAATAACTCCAATCTTTTTTTTTGTTTTTTGTTTTTGTTTTTTTGAGACAGGGTTTCTCTGTGTAGCCCCGGCTGTCCTGGAACTCACTCTGTAGACCAGGCTGGCCTTGAACTCAGAAATCCGCCTGCCTCTGCCTCCCAAGTACTAGGGTTAAAGGTGTGTGCCACCACTGCCTGGCAGAAACTCCAATCTTAATGAGCATTGTGATTGACTATTATAAATTTTCTAAAAAGATTTTTTACTACACTAGATCACATTACTTAATAAATAGCACAGGCATAATGTTTTGAATAAGAAATGCCCCACACCAGCTCGTGTGCTGAGTGCTTGGCTGCCTGGGTACTGGCACGATTTTGGGTGGCAGAAACTTTAGGAGGAGGAACCTGTGTGGAGTAGGGAAGCTACTGGGGGCAAGAACATGAAAGTCATACCCAGTTCCCTTTCCCTCTGCTTCCTGGCTTTTAGGAGGGCAGCAGCCCTGCCAGATGTTCCTACTGCCACGATGACCTGCATCACCATAGGCCCAGAATCAAGAGAGTCTGAGAACATCAGACTGAAACCTCTAAAACCATGAGCAGAAATAAATCTTTCCTCCCTTGTTTATGACAAGGGCTTTGTCACAGTGATCCAAAGTTCAACTGATACACATAGTTAAGATGTAGCCATCTCCTATAAGTGATCAGCATGGAACATGAAATGCAAGCAAAGCAGTGATATTCAATGTCCATTCTCTCCATGGTAACCCAGAGGTTCCTTGATGATACTACACCACCCCACCCCATCCATTGAGAATGGCTGACCTAACAGAGGCTAGGAACAAAATTAAAGGTGCAAAAAGGATACATACACTTCCAAAGTAGTACTTGGGGCTTTCAGAGGACCTGGTCATTCAAAATCACTTACATCTCCGTGGAGACTCCCGCTATGTGAGCATGGATTATATTTTACATTATCTCAATATTCTTTCAATGTGGTTCTTTTAAAATGTGAGTCAAACCCTAATCGTTTTTTTAATTTCATTTTTACCATGAACTGAAATCAGACAATTGTGCAGGATCTGTAGACAGCACGCTGGTGGTGCCTTGGAAGGGTCTCTTAGGCTGGCTTTCCGTCTCCATTTCCCCTACAACAAAAGAAATATAGCTACCATAAAACAATTTTACAAACACAGGGCTGGTGCTAAATGATGGTGATATGTGCTTAGTCAAATGAGATTACTTTTAGCTATTATGTAAAAGCTCCTGAATGTGCCAGGAGTTCAGAGTTCTCAAGATTCAAGTTGGAAGATCAAAAGTTCAAACCTTGGTTACATATCTACTTCCAGGTCAGCTCATACCATTGAAGATCATCTCTCAAAACAGCCCCTACATAACAGTCACTTTCCTATGTGCTCTAACATAAAAGAAATATATCTCTATATACTTTGACCAAATATTAGTAACTTTAATTTTCATGCATTATGCACATGTTTTATACACATAGACACACATTTTAATAAAAGAGAACAATGATTTTATCAGCTAACTTAAATAAAAACTAACCAATGGTAGAAATAAAGTAGGTATTCCCAAATAGTTAAAACTCACAGCGAATAGTTTATGACTAGCAAAGAATACTTATTTTATATCTTTTAATATCTTGACATTTCTTAAGGCAGCAACAAAATGTATTTTCTGATAGGGTGGAAACTAGAAGGTTGAGGTAGAGAGTATGCTAAAAACAGAAATACAGTTGAAAGTACAGCTTTGAGAAAGCAATGAGAGTAATCCAGTTCTCGCATTTGGAAGTCCTCTAGTTTCCTCAACCTCTAGCTTTTCACAGAGCTCATAATCATGTAACAGCATCAACAGGAATAGTGCTTAACACTGGCTGCTAACCACCAAGGGTTGTTCGTCTCTTTACTCGGTCCTAAGCTCTGCTTTTATTTCAAATGTACATATTTTTAAAATTTGATGGTGTTTATCAGAGCTTTAAAATAGAACAGACAAGACAATTTAAGATATATGTGAATATGTCTGTAATCCAGCATTTGTGAGCAACTGGGCCACCCAGAAAGCCACAGTAGCCTGAACTTCAGAGTATAACCCTGTCTTAAAAGAAGCAAGCAAAAATTATTGAGCCTTTCTATACCATGGAACTGAATTTAAAATCATATGAACTACTTATGACAGAAAAAGATCCAAGAAGAACACATGTAGCCTTCATTTTCCCCTATTATGAATTAAATCTTATTATTTTTCTTCTGGAGCTACTGTGAAAATTACTAACGTTCATAAAAGCTATGTTTCTTAGCTGCTTGCTTTGTTCAGTGCTTTAATATGCAGCTTTGAAACTACGGGGTTTTAAAGTCTAGCAAAGAAGCCCTCCACCTACTGACAAGTATTGGAATAGCTACTAAACAAACATTCACTCCCTTAACTTTCTGGACAGATTTTACTTTAATAGCAACAATAATAGCTTTAGCTTAAAATGTACTTTCACCTAATACTCTTGAGAACATTCCTAAGGTTATAAATAATTAAATAGACCTTATTCACTAAGTACAATTATTGACACTATCAGATGTACTTTCCAAAGCATATCATCTTTAATATTTTTTGAGAATTCCATATATGTATAAAATTAAATATGATCATATTCACCCTCAATTTCCCTCTCCTACTCTCCATGTCCCCGTTCCAATTTCACATCTTCCTTAACACTTTATAACCTACTAAGTCCAGTTAGTGTTTTTTATATGTACATGAGTTTGGGGCTGTCCTTTAGAATATGGGCAACTTATACTACAGTGATCCTCCTGTCTCTGACTTACAAATATGTGCAACAACATGCTGGGTACATCCTCCCCATACCTCACCTCTGGGCCTTCTTGTCTCCCCTACCCTCTCTCTTTCATAAACAAGGTTTCACGGATTCATCCTAGGCTGGTTTTGAACTTGCCAGTTAGCAGAGAATGACCTCCTGATCTCCCTGCCTCCACCCACCAAGTGCTGTGATTACAGGCAGGCACCAACCAGCTGCTTATGCCGCAATAGAGAGCCCACTCTGGTACTCTCCCAATTATGCTATCCCCTCAGCCCTATTTGACTTTTTTGAGGCTGAGCCTTATGAGGCCAAGTTGACCTTGAAATCACTATGAAGAAGAGGAAGGATCTTGAATTCGTAATCCTCCTGTCTCCACTACCCAAGTGCTAGGATTACACAGTTGTGTGGTACCATACAACTCTTTAGTGCCTTAATTCTAAGTTGTCTTAAATACAATACTACTGAATTTTGTGTGTGCTAGGACTAGCAAGACTTCACCAACACCATTTTCCAAGTATTACTTTATTGGTCCTGAAGGTGGTGTGAATTGCTTCTTTTTGAGGGTTTATAAAACATATTTGTTTATTTTATGTGTGTGAATGTTTTACCTTCATATATACATGTGCACGGCATGCCTGGTGCCTGCAGAAGGTACAAGGTACAAGGGGAGGTATCAGATCCTTGGACTAGAATTGAATCCAGGTCTTGTAAGAGCAGTAGTCGTCCCAGACACTGAACCTTCTCTTTAGCCTGCCCTCCTCACTTTTTGGTTTCTTGACACAGTTTCACTATGTCCAGGTTGGCCTAGAACTCACAATGCCCAGGATAGCCCAAGTCCTGGTAGTCCTATTGTCTTAGCCTTTCAAGTACAGGATTCCAGGAATAAATCTCCACACTGAACTGAACTGCTTTTTTAAAATATTAAAGATTTATTTTTAGTATTTTTAACTATGCGTGTGTGTCTGCATTCATGTTGGCAAGTGCATAAGTGGAAGAGCCTTTGGGGGCCAGGAGTATCAGATTCCCCCTGGATCTGAAGTTACAGGTGGCTGTAAGCTACCTAAGGTAGGTGCCAGAAACAGAACTCAGGTCCTTTACAAGAGCACTATGCACCTTTAACCAACTGAACCACCTGTTCCGACCCTAAATTGCTGCTTTTCTTAAGGTGATTGTTAAAACTCTTCTTTAAAATGGCATTTGCTTATACCTGTAGCTTTAAGTGCTTTCCTCTAGCAATTCCAGTATTTCAGGTTTTATATTAAGGTCTTTGATCAATTTTGAATTGCTTTTTTGTAAAGGATGGAAGATATGGATCTAGTTTCATTCTTCTGCATATAGATGTCCAGTTTTCCCAGTAGCACTTGCTAAAGAGGCTGTTATTTTTTCTCCAATGTATGTCTGGAACACCTTTAAAAAGTTAGGTAGATGTGGGCTGGAGAGATGCTCTGTGGTTAAGAGCATTTGCAAAACTAGCAAAGGACCCGGGTTCGGTTCTTAGTATCCAGTGGTGGCTTACAGTCATCTGTTCAGACTCCAATCCCAGAGGACCCAATGCCCTCTATGCTCTGCACAGGCACTTCATACATGTGATGCACATATATGTAGGCAAAAAAACTTTTAAAAAATTATGTATAAGTATCTATGTGGGTCTGTGAAACCTGGAGATCCCAGGTTAAATTTTTATATATGTGCATTTATGTGTAAGTTGAGGGTGTGGGTATAGAATATGAAACTAGAAAAGGTCTAAGAAGAAAAAAAGAGGTCTTCAGTGGAGAGCAGAAAAGGGAGGTCAAAGATACAAATAAGAAAAGCACCAAGAGAGGGCACTAGGGGAAGAAAGGAATGAAGTTGGATGGTAGAGGAGGAGCGACGGGACTAAGTATGTGTAAAACACATAAAGAAACACATTACTTTCTATGCTGACCCCCCAACCCCCAAAAAAGAAAACTAGGTAGATGTGGTTAGCACCCACCTAGAATCACAATTAGGAGGTAGAAGCCAAATGACCAAGAGTTTGAGGCCAGTCTTGGCTATGAAGTGAGTTCATTGCCAGCGTGAGTGATAGTAAGACTGTATCAAAACCAAACCAAACCAAACCACTAATAACAAAAAGCAAAATAAAATGGTGCCTGGCACTTGTAATCATACAGTCAAATTGCCAGGAATAATGACTAACTCAGTATCAAATATCTCAGCCATGTTTAAAGAGACAGATGCTATCAAGAGCCTTGCAGAACCATCTACAACGACTGCTGACTGAGAAAACTTTAGTGCTTTGTGCCTCAAAAGAAGCTATTGAGACAGCACCAGTATACATAAAAGACTTTACAGACTGGAATATTTAAAAAAAACTTTACTTTGCCAGGCGGTGGTGGTGTACGCCTTTAATCCCAGCACTTGGGAGGCAGAGGCAGGTGGATTTCTGAGTTCGAGGCTAGCCTGGTCTATACAGAGAAACCTTGTCTCGAAAAAGCAAAACAAAAACAAAAGCAAAAACAAACAAAAAAAAGAAGGGCAAAAAAACCTTTACTTTGCTGACAGGGAAGTGAATCCCACCTGAGCAAATTCCATGTCTACAGATCTATCTGCTACGCCAGTGTAGATTTCTGCACACAAGTCAAATTGTATATCTCTTAGATTCAGATCACTGAAAAGAAATTATTTTTGGAATATATATTGATAACATGAATATAAGAATATGATTAATATATGAATTATACAAATATAGACAACATAAAATGGCAATTTATATAATTTAAGAACCCATAGAACATGTTGAAAATATTTAACATTTCTTTAGAAAAAAAGTAATTCTGTGCTGGGCAGTGGTGGCACATGCCTTTAATCCCAGCACTTGGGAGGCAGAGGCAGGCGGATTTCTGAGTTTGAGGCCAGCCTGGTGTACAGAGTGAGTTCCAGGACAGTCAGGGCCATACAGAAAAACCCTGTCTCGAAAAAACCAAAAACCAAAAACAAAAAACAACAAAAAAAGGAATTCTGTGGATTCATTTCAGACTCGAATTCTAATTTCTAATACAAGCTTGGCTAAATTCAATGCCAGAAGTGGTGGATCCTTGGATCCTTTCCCCCAATATTACTAACATGAATGTACACAGACTTAGTAAGGTGTGCAGTGTCAGGATCTGGTGCATATACAAACACCTTTATTACCACACCTACTTTGCCTTTTTCCTGGTGGATGATAAGAACATTTAGGATCTACTTTTGTAGCAGTTTTAAAGTATGTAATATATGTAATACATCAATCATAGTTGCCACATACCTTTTCTCTTAAGAGGACCAAGAACACTGGGCCTAATGCACTTGACTGGGCTCTGACTCCTCCTGCTTTGACAAATAAACAAACAGGATGATATGAAGTACCTCCAAGATGAAAGACAAGTGGCATCATAGCCCAAGTAAGTAACGTGGACAGTCATAGAGACAAAACAACCCAAAGTGCTTGTATTGTGGGGTGATTTGAGTAGACATATAGCAATATGAAAAGATATGGCATTTTAAAGCCATTTAAAAAATATTCTGGCCGGGCCATGGTGGCGCACGTCTTTAATCCCAGCACTTTGGGAGGCAGAGGCAGGCGGATTTCTGAGTTCGAGGCCAGCCTGGTCTACAGAATGAGTTCCAGGACAGCCAGGGCTACACAGAGAAACCCTGTCTCGAAACCCTCCCCCTCCAAAAAAAAATTCTGTAAGACCAAATAAACACAATTGTTAACGAAAAGTGTCTTATTAAAAATGTTATTTGCATTTTGATTCATAATCTTTTATCTTTTATCTTTAAAATGAGTGTTAGTACGTTAGTGTGTGTTTGTGTGTGTATTTTCTAAATCTAAATCAATATTAAGCACTGGGGCTCTTGCTTCAAGCCTCAGCATCACAGTCAATCCATCAGTCAGCATTAAGTCTCAAGCACAGACTCTTGTAAAATGTTAATGCCTCAGTATAAGTGGGGAGCATATGTTTGTTCATTACGAAGTTCTTTTTTTTTTTATGATTTTTCGAGACAGGGTTTCTCTGTTTAGCCTTGGCTGTCCTGGAGCTCACTCTGTAGACCAGGCTGGCCTCGAACTCAGAAATCCGCCTGCCTCTGCCTCCCAAGTGCTGGGATTAAAGGCGTGCACCACCACGCCCGGTTCATTATGAAGTTCTAACAATTTTGATGTATATCTGAAAAATTCCATAATAAAATTAATGTGAGGGAGCATGTGCATGTTCAACTTCATGTGCTTGTGTGGTAAAAGCTCTTGGAGGCCAGAGAAAGATGGTTTCTCACTCTCCACCTTATTCCAAGGAGTAAGGTCTCTCACTACATCTGTAGCTAGGCTAAGCATGCTTGCAGAGCAAGCACTTCTACCCACTGAGCCATCTTTCCAGTCTCCACATTTAACATTCACATTCACATACCTTGAAAAATGTCTTGGATTGGGAACAGGACTTGGTGGCATCCCACTGCTGCTCACAAACATTTGCAAGGACGGCGACAAGCATTGCTAGAAAAAGCACAGGCACTGTTACAACAGCCACTGCATTTCTTGTTCTCCAAAGGGGCTTTTCTTTTGTTCCGTTGTTTTTCAAAAGGTTCTTTTGAAATATGACAGATGCAGCATAGCTATGCAAGTACCTCATACATATGATATTTTTCCAATTTACTGACACAGGTTCTCATTGCTTCTTCAAGTCTATGGAGACTTGAAGTAGGCTGAATTGTATATATGTATTAGAATAAACAGCTCACTGTGAAAAGGGCAGTTAATATCTTGTCAACGATCCTACCTTTCCAAATCCTCTGGTTGGGGAAGGCGCTGGAGAAACTGGAGTGAAGTCAATTCTTTTGGGAGAATATAATTTCTCTGGCTTGTCAAAATCACTATCACTCTGTAAACATAAAGTATTATCCGCATTCAGCAGATCACAGATCTTAAGGACTACTGTAGTAACATACCTATATTTTGAAAAATACAAATGGGCACATTCAAACATTTTGCTGACTAAGCAGAGATCAAAACTAAGAATCACTACGGAAGCAGGAGGGACCTCAGTCTATGAAAGAATCAACCAAGTCAGGTAAACAACACAAAGCTTTCTGGAAAATGACAACACAGGCCCATATCAGAACACTTTACCAGGCTCAGGCTTTCGTCCCATGATTGGCTTATCTGCATCCCTGCTTGTGCTTCCCTAAAAAACAAAACAAAACAAAAACAAAAAACAAAAGTAAAAATAAAAACCCAGGGCTTACAAAGAAGGCATCTTAGGGGCTAGGCCCTGCCTTGCTAAGTACTAACCTTTCATTTGCAGTTTCTCTGTTCATCATATCCAGGCCTTCTTCCTATAAGGATAAGCATATGTGCTAAATCATAACATTCATCCATGTGTTTATTATTCCAATAAAATTGAAATAATCCCAGGGGATGAGAACTACCATCCTTAGCTCATCAGCCATGCTCTGCCAGTATTTTTGAGTATACTCAAGTAATGCTTTCAGCTAACCGGAGCTGCACCTTTGAAAATTTGTAAGATTTTAGTCTTAAATTTCAGACTGAGCTGGTAAGCTAAAATGACCCTTCAGATTTGATGCAGTCTGCTTCTAAGAACAGGATTAGATAAGGGTGGCAGCAACTGGGAAGGAAATGGAAACATTTACCACTTTTGTAACACAAAGCATTAGTCACTATAGTGTCCAACCTCTTCCTACATAATTCTTCATATTCTTAGAAACGTAGCTCTTCAAACCCCTAAACGTTAATACACTAGAGGCAATGCATGCAGGCTTTAGAAAGTCCGCCAGGTGTCCAACCTCAAGGCACCATCTGTCGCTAGACAGGCACTGACTTTAGCACTTTTCCCAAATGAATGGAAAGCTGTGTAAATTTAAGGGAAACAAGACTGCGCCTTGGAAGGATTCATTATTCCACTAATGGAAAATAAGAAGCTATGTGAAATGGGAAAGAAAACAGTGCCAATGCTATCAATTTTTATTACTGATGCACTAATGAGTAAAGATAGGCTAACAGACCCAACATAATAGTTTCTATATGATTAATGTTCTCCAAAATACTTTAAAATGGCAAGAAGGACATTTTGCTTCCATGCTGTAAATCATTTCTAAGGTTTGATCTCTAATGCTATCACCATGAGTCATAATAGTTAAAGGGAGACCAGCTTTAGGGAAAGACTGTTTGCCTCACATGTACACTGCTCTAGGATCAATGGAAGAAGGCAAGGTGAACCTTCAAACTAATGGCTGCTTTTGCTTATATTATCTTTTCTTTTCTTTTAGACAGGGTTCCATATAGCCCAGGCTGGCTTTGAACTCACTGTTTAGCTAAGGATGATCTTGCATTTCTGATCCTCTAGCCTCCACCTCTTGAATATCTGGTATGGAGGTCTGGGGATGAACCTAGGGCTTTGTACATGTCAGGCAAGGGCTCTATCAATGGGTTCACTCCCTCATTTTTTAAGCAATACTTTTTTTTTTTTTTTGGTTTTTCAAGACATGGTTTCTCTGTGTAGCCCTGGCTGTCCTGGAACTCACTCTGTAGACCAGGCTGGCCTCGAACTCAGAAATCAGCCTGCCTCTGCCTCCAAGTGCTGGGATTAAAGGCATGCGCCACCACCACCCGGCCAGCAATTCTTTTTTAAATAACTATTTATTTTATGTATATATAGAGTACACTGTAGCTGTCTTCAGACACACCAGAAGAGGGCATCATATCCTATTACAGATGGTTGTGAGCCACCATGTGGTTGCTGGGAATTGAACTCAGGACCTCTGAAAAAGCAGTCAGTGTTCCTAGCCGTTAAGCTATCTCTCCAGCCCAAGCCCTCATTTTTAACATCATGAAACTGAAATGATTTGGAAGTCAAATTATGTTCCTTCAAAATAATCACCATCTTGTCACAGAATGTAAGATATAATTCAAGCCAGTGCATCTTATAAGATTGTAGAAGTTGTGATGTAAATAATTAGTATTTTCTCCTAAGAAATACAAATGAACTCATAAGAGTATAAAATCAAACAAGACAATTATTCTGCTTAAAAAGCTTTATGCTATTATAACTTAAAAAGCAATTATAATGTAGCAAGTGGTATAACAATGGGCTTTTTAGACAACAGCTAATTCAAGGAAAATTATCCACTGAGACATGATTTTACCTTAAAAGATATACGCCCATTGCCCACCCCTTTTGTATTTTTTTCTCCTAGGTTTTGAAACAAGTAATATTTTACAAGTTAAATCTTTTGTAATGTTTTGGCGGTGGTGGTTTTTTTGTTGTAGTTTTTTGCATTATGAAAGCAACACATGCTTACTGCTGAACTTTTAATGAGTTCATTGAAAAATTAAAACTACCAGGTAAGGACATAAAACAGGGTTGCTCTAACAGGCTGAGATGGGAAAGCACACATATGTGTGTAAGTGTGAGAAGTAAAGAATGCCAAAAGGTAGTAAAATCATCTGCAGAGCCAAAATGTGGAAGAAGTCAGAATTTCAATGCAATATTGATAAAATATACAACTTCTCAATATTAAATAAATCTACAAAGTAGCTCAGAAACAGGGAGAGATAGGAACAGAACTATATTTAGAACTAGAAACAAGAATAATTTAAGAGCTGAAAATTTTTTTCTAAGAGCTTTAGGGAGATGCTGGCTAACGGTGTTAAAGAAAGCGAAGAGCTCAAGTGGGATACGAATGAGCCCCCTGACACTGACACTTAAGTGGGCATTAGTGACATTTTCAAGGACAGCCCTTAATGGAGTTGTGGTAGAAGCAGCAAGATTACCAACTAGCTAGAAATTAGAAGACAAGGAGCTAGATATAGTCAAGGCCAGATCATTCTTTGACAAAGGTCAGAGAAGGCAAAAGAGGGACAGACTTATGTGAAAGAAGGCCAATGTCCCAGACAATATGTGTCAGGAGAAGGTGAGAGTCAAAGATTTGGCAAGGAGGGGACTGAGTGTTTAAGATAGGAAACAATAGCTATGCAAAGTGACAGGAGCTTCAAAACAAAAGAAACAAACAAAACCCAAAAGCTGTATTAACCACCAGGGAGAAACTCCACAGGTGAATACAAAGGTGTTTAAAGAAGAAAACTGCTATTATAAAGGACCGTGGTCAAGGCTGGAGAGGCGGCTCAGCAGTAAAGAGCTCTGGCAGAAGACCTGAGTTCAATTCCCAGAACCCACAAGACAGCTCATGACTGCCTGTAACTCCAATTCCAGGGGATCCCACACCCTCTTCTGGCCCCAATGAGGGCACATAGTGCACATATATTCAAGCAGGCTCACACACATATTAAAAAAATAATTTTAAAAACTAAAAGATAGGTGCCTGTATTATCTGAAATGAGAAATGTCTTTGGCTGGAAGTGAACAGTGGTAAAGCAGGAAGAGGGCGGAGCCCAAACAACAACAACAGCGGATTATATAGCTTGGGAGGACAGCTCAGTGTCACTGGGACCTGAGCCCCTGGAGAGAGTTAATCTCCCTTTCAAACTACCCATCTTTTCAATTTCTCTTTGGGTACTCGAGGCAACACCACTCCCTTGGTCACAGGGGTACAGAATTTCAGTCAGCTGGAGTCCTCCTTCTCCCAGAACTGTTATTTTAGAAAAGGTGTAACAGCGTAAGGCTACTTAAGCAGAATAATTGTCTGATTTGGTTTTATACTATTACACATTCATTTGCATTTCTTATGGAAAACAGTAATTATTTACATTATGGCTGCTACAATCCTGCAAACTCCATCGGTTTGAATTATATCTTACATTTTGTGGCAGGACTATGATTATTTTGAAGGAATTCGATTTGGCCTCCAAATCACCTGCCAGTAAGTATTAGCAGGCCTTTAACCCAAATGTCTCCCTCTACCACAGCCCTGAGAGGAAGCTTCCTCTCATTGGGTATAAATTTTAGATGGTTCACATATACCTAAGTGTTTGGCAAATTCTGGAGGTCCTACCTCTGCTTGTCTTTTCTAAGCATCTCAGCCTTTCCACTTCCTTTGCCAGCATTTTACTCTTTGCTTGTTACTATGGGACATGGATGAGCACATTAAGATTTATATGCTGTGATATTAGTATAGAGTGTCATTAATATCATGATGGTGTGGGAACCTGGACAAAGGAGGTAGAAGGATTAAAACTAGGTTTCAAAGAAGCAAAAAAAGCTAGAAAGGAGAAGGAGGAGGTTGATGGGTAATATAAGGACCAGTGAATTACTAGGGCCCTTTAGAAAATGAGGCGCCCGAGCAAAGGCTGGGGAGTGATGACAGATGAGCCTACCCAGAGCGGATAAGAATCTTCACCTCTTAGAAAAGAGCTAAGTGAAGTGGAGAGAGGCAAATTCGTTTTTTCCCGTCTTTGCTATGCTGCTCTTATCAGGAGCACAGCTGTATAACACGTAAGAACATTTTTCATATATCCAACAAAAATAAGTACTTATATTTTCAAGTATCGTCAAGGAAATAGGTGAAGCAAATCAAACCTCTAGATAGCTAACATTCCCCTTTTAGTATTTTTAGCCAGTTCAGTGGAAATCTTTCCAAAATGTGTAATAGTGTTCCCTTTCTCAAACAGGTTATAGCAATCAGAATGGCACTGGAAGATCTTTATTTTACTGCCAGCTCTGCCATGCACCACTGTGTGAGCCTAAGCAAGTCACTTATGTCACTTGAGTCAGTTGCTGCAGCTTCTAATTGGGAAAAAAATACCTTTTGCCTTGTCTCTTCTCTGCTTCATGGAGACTGTTACATGGACTAAATGAGTGAGAGTACTTTGTAACATGGAAAATACTATCAAAGTGTAGATGTTAGTAGAAATTAAGAAAAGGTTAATGGCCAGGGATCCTTAAGAACATGATCATATGCTTCTATACTAGTGACACCCTTGGGACTATCAACAGGCACTCAGCCCTTGTGCCAAACCACAAACATTGTGAGAAGGGAAAAAAAAAATCCTGTCTGCTTCTGTTACTCCCTCTCCTCTCTTGCTAGCAAGTATTAGCAGACCTTTAACCCAAATGAACCCCTTCTGATTTGCTGCCTCTAACACACCACTGAGTTGGAAGCTTATTATAATTGTGTATAAATTTTAGATGATTCAGAGGTCAGAGAGGCTGTCCTATAAATAAATGGATGAACCTTTGTGCACAGACTATGGAAATCTAGTTCAGCCATTTAGAGGTCTGTGTGCTTACATCTCAGATGTCTAAAGCTGCCGGGTGAGTGAGCTCCGCATGTGAAGTGCTACTATATAAAAACCTCTTCATAATTTTCCCCAGTGCAGCTATCTAATCCAGTGATTCCCAACAGCTCTGGCTACAGAGAAAAGACACACTCATCCACTCTTCTGGGAATATAAACACATATTTTACAGGGGTCTTTATTTTAGACAACCAGTATTATCTGACAAATGCATGTCAGAAACACTCAGGCACAATTTGATTTTTTTATATCCCAGGACAAATAAAGACCACTGTGCTCTGCTATATTTGGAGGTTACTCCTGATTTACCTCACGACTGTGACGCAAGTAGAAATAAATAACAATGAATAATTTTTTTACAAATACAAAGCCCTGGAGCAATGAAAGCAATTTTAAGCTCTCTCCCTTTCCTCCCCCTCTCTATCTGAACCAAAAGCTGAATGGCCCTGGCAAAACTAGTAAGCAAGATATGTAAATTAAATCTTTTTTTTTTTCAAAAACCAATTGTACCAGCACCTAATTTCCCAGAAAGAGCTATATTTGAAAGTCTTTTTTTCCGATGTAAATCGCTCTACATACTTACTTTGATACTTACCAAGCTATGATGGCTCATAATTGTCGTACTATTCCTCCCAGTTCTAAGTGGATATGGCTCAAAAACCTGTGAAAGGTCACTACAAAGGAAAAAAAAATAAAATAAAAGGATTAACGTCTCCTAAAGAAAGCTATCTTTCACCTGAACTCAGCAGCCTCTAGTCTACTTAACAATGGACTCTCCAGTGGCTCCTCACTTCCTAGTGACAAGGAACTCCCTACCTTCCACTTGGCCGAGCCAGGCTGGGGTGCTTTAGATTGAGCTTTTGCTAGATACGTATCTCCTCAGTGGTTGGGGGACAGCTCTGAGAGGTATAGGGCGGAGCTCCAGACTGGTTCATTCCAGCTGCTTCAGGTCAGAACTACACCCCTTCAAACCAGTTCCTGTCAGATGTGAACAGCTCATCTCTTTACCCCAGAGAACCATGAGGATTACTTAGTGCTCTGCCTGTGCTACCAACTGAGAAGACTTAGGGAGTTCTTAGCAACATGTCTGCCCTAAGCACCGGAAATACTGTTCTACCTCTGACTCCTGATGTCCAAGTGAATAGATGTAACTGAAGAGGTTTGCATTTTTTCTTTCTATTCATGTTTCCCCTCTGACCTCACATGCCTTCCTTCCTACTGTCAGCTGTCAAACCCTTCCTCTCCCTTCATACCTACCCCAAGAGCTTTGCCTCCATGAAAGCATAGCCCAAACTTCTCCTGATTCCACAAACATAATGCAACCATTTCCTACTTTGAACTCAAAGAAACTGGGAGATCGCAAGCTTCTGGAGACATCTCCTTGCTTTTCAAAGATAGCATTTTGCTACCCAGGCTTGTCTTGAACTCAAGGGCTCAAGAGTACACTACCACAGATGGGTAAACATTCTTTTTATTTTTGTTTTCAGGGCTAGAGATGGAATCAAGAACCTTGTATATCCCTATCTAAAGCTCTACCTCGAGCTCTACAACCATACTAATATGGTAAATATATCTATATGTTCCTGTGGAGAAGTCATGGCTCTACACATGCTAAGTAGACAAGCACTACTAAACAGCTACATTCCAAGCTCACTTTCTAATAAAGAAAAGGGCTCCCCAGCATAACAACAAAAGTAGACAAGCAATAAAAGGAAAGAAATAGAAAAATAAGTGTAAATGCATATTAAGGTACTCAGGAGAGGTGCTTCATTCATCTTTGTATAATATCACTAAGTGTCTAGCAGTCTGTTCTGCCTGTGTTAAGAATTCAAGAATTTTCAAAATTGAACTGTGCTGGGCTGTAAGAGACCACTGACAAGACCTATTTCAGCTATTCTCATTTTAAAAGGAGAAAACAGACATGAAAAGGTTAACTAACTCACTCATTAGCACAGCTAGTTGGTGACAACTGAGACCAGGCCTGGTCTCTTCTCCCCTTGTCTGTCACATCATGCTATCTTGCAAGTAATTACTTAAATTGTGGTTCACAAAACAGTGGTTTTTTTCCTCGATTGTCTAAATGCAGGTCAGTGGGACAGCCCAAGGCCTTAGCAATTGCTTGTTTACCAGACTTTCGCAAGACAAGGAGAGAGAAGGTGGGGTAGTACTGAGACAAAGGACACAGTTTCCCCTTAAATACCCCCAAATCTCTTGATGATACCAAGGACAACATCAGAAATGCAACTGTCACTTCCCTCAGTTTCAAAATCATATTTAAATCTAGAAAAAAAAGTATTTGCCTCTCTGTCAAATACAGATGTTATAATCAGTTCAATTGGAGGCAAAGCATTATCAAGTCTTCAACTGTGCTTGAAGAAAGGTTTGGGGCTAATATTACTCCCATCCTCTGTTCTGTCCTAAATTAATGCCCTCTCTGTGGGGTCTCAAAATTTACCTCAGATGAATTGTCTACTTACAAAAGTGAAATGCAATAGTTTCATTTAGGTGAGCCAGCTAGCCTTCACTGTCACAAGCTTTTACTTTAAACTCCTTGGTGTCTTGTTCACACAAAAAGACAACATCCTGTCACTAAAATTCAAGGAGTGATTTTCCCCCATTAATTTTTCAAACCTGTGTTTGACTGACTTAAGCTATAAACCCTCTCTCCCCCTCCCTCTCTCCCTCTCTCCCTCCCTCCCCCCCTCTCTCTCTCCC
>JADRCC010103723.1:0-14071 GCA_019843855.1 Hylomyscus alleni
AGGTTTCCTAGGTAAGACAGAGGGCAGATTGGTGGGTCTCTCTCTTCAAAAGACTTTAGGGCTGGATCTGGAAGACAAGAGGAGAATCAAACTATCTACTCATACCTTTGCTTTAAAAAGAAACACAAAACCAACCAACCAAAATGCCTCTCTAGGGAACAGGCTTTTGTGTGCCCAGGGTGTTGGATACCATGGGTGACTTGAAATTTGGTAGTGACAAATTCCTACACTAAAGAGGGTCTGGTTGGGGGTTGTTTCTGTAGAGGGAAATGTTTAGAAGGGGGTTTAAATAAATGTAGTAAAATTCCAGTTTACATTTAAAAATACTTACTAAGAATTTAGTGTCTCTTGGTTACCTAGAACAATAATGGAAGTTACTATGGAGATGGGATAAAGGACTCAGAATGGTTTCTGGGCTCAGGATGGTTGCTGTCAATTCAGAAAGTTCTAGGTAAACATGCCCAAATTAGAATGCTTTTCCTTTACCCTTTAGAGTAGAATATTACAGGCGTTGCACAGTTGCTGAGCAGCCCTGCCCCAGGGCTGATAATTAGGGTAGGAATGGGGGGGGGGTGAGGGTCATTGGTCAGCAGCAGTGGCTCAGGGTATCCCCTAGGAATTCTCTGGGTGCCAATGATGTATTAAACCGGAAAGCTTGTAAAGAGGGAAGACTGACATTGTGAGGAAAGATTATTACAGCTAGGACAAGCTGTCCTCTGGGGTTTGATCCACATAGGCCTTGCCTAGGACTCTACAGAATACAGGAAAGCCCATGCGGTTTCTGGGGGACCCAATACATATATTCAGAAGTGCTGAACCTGTTTCTGATCAAGTTTACAAATGCAAAGAAATTAAAACCCTTTCTGAAAGGTTCTGAAGCCATCTTGCTCTTGGCTAAGACAAACCCAACAGTGGAACTCTAGGAAAAGCTGCAGGAGCTGTCATCTGCAGCATTCAAGCATGAGTCTGATTTGAGGGAAGTCCCTTTCACATTCTGAATATGAGGGTGGAGGGTAGGGCACAAATTATAGATTTATAGATAAATAAATTAGTTGCCTGCCGCAATATAACCAGCCACCCAATAATCTAAGAGCTTAAAACCCTGTCTTACAGTTTGTGTGGTCTCTGTGGCTGGTTCCTGGGTGTCTGTGGGAAGCTTCAGCTCCGTGTCCTCCTGTAGCAGTCTCCAAAAGGCTGCTCATGACACAGCACAGCTCCCCCAACCGTGGTGTTTGCGAAGGATGGAAGATGAAAGACTTACTGTGCTGAAGCTTTGTCATGAAGTGATGTATCATCACTTTGGCTATGTTCACAAAGCAACCCTGCTGCACTGTGCAACGCCAGAAAGCAAGGATCACTAGGGGTGTGGAGGCTAGCCTGCCCCGACAAGGTTCTAAAACCAAAACTGCCCTGCTATTTCTGACAGCTAGTATAAAGTAATAGAGACCCACCTTGCAAAGAGCTGGCATAAAGTGCTCAGCCAAGTCCTTCAAGTTACAAAGTGAACTATATTAAGATTTTTATTAAAACATTAAAGGATTTTTTCACTCCACTGAGTATCACATAAGTAGAAATTAATATTTAGGCCTGTCTCACAAAGTGTATTTTATAATACGAATATATTCATGCTTATTATAAAAAGAGAATATACAAAACAGAAAAGCTAAATTCCTCTGACTAATCCCCACAGCCTCGATTCCTGTCAAACATAATATAGAAGAAAGACTTGGGAAACAGATCATACCTTTCCAGACTGCAGTTATAGAACACAAACAGCACTACAACATGTGAGGGATTATTAAATACTTTGCTTTTCTATTTATTTGCTTTTGGCAGTGGAACAGCAATCTATTCAAGGCATTGTACATGCTGGGCAAGCAAGTGCCCTACTACTGAGCTCCACCCCGCCTTCTCAAACCGTTTCTTTACTTTAGATGCCTTACAGGTAATTCACATTACTGCACTTCAGTATGGGATCATTCTTTAGAAAAGTTATATGGCATAGTACAGATGTTCTACACCTTATTTAGTAGGTCCTCTACTTGTGAACATCCATTCGGCAAACCCATGGATAGTTCTGTGGAAGAGATGTCGACAAAACCTCTGTATTCACCACATCTGCTTTCGAGCCCTTTAAACAAGGGTCTTCCTTTTTCTCTTTCAATTCAATGAAATGTTACTAGTGTAGTTCTCTGAACAATACCTCTGTACTGTCAGAGTGGCAGATAAAGGTAGTAAGACTGGATTTTACCACTTGTCACATTTGTATCTACTTCAGTGTCTGGCACAGGGTTAACACTTGGTGTGTGCTGAATTGATAAGGACAAACTAGGACAAAAAGGAAAGGTTGGATCTCAAACTTCCTACAGTTAGAAACCAGGTCCTTGTGGGTTAGTGCATCAAGATTCTGTTTTGTACTTCAGATTTAGAAGGGAATTGATTTTTTTCCTTTGACAAAGTTGCAAAATAAATGCAAAATCTTGCTTTATTTGAGGTCCTCTCAAGGACTTTCACAAATGAAGGGAGAAAGAAACCATAAGACTGAAAACAGCAACCTGGAAGATTAAATAAGCAAGCACATTTGCATTCACTTGGGTTATAAAGACAGAACACATGCCAAATCCAGTCTCTCTTGCTACCCGCTCTTGGAAGGGTCCCTGTGGGCAGGCAGCTGGCCAGGTGAGGGAGTGAATTCATCTCTGCTGAGCCTTGGCATGGAGCGTTTCTTCTAGGTAATTCAGGGAACATAGCAACATCCAGAAGTGACATGAAGCAGTCTAATGCCAAAGACCCTGGGAATGAGCAGATCAAGGGAGACATGGAAGTGAATCTGACACAGAACACTGCATACAATAGTACAATGCTTCTACACAGTTCTAGAATACAAAAAATGAATAGAGTTGTGAATGAGCAAGTTGAAAGAGAATGTTTTGTTGGACTACTGCTAAGAATGATGAAATTTCCAAGAGTATAACTAGCATTTCCACAAACAAACAGTCCCAGAGCCTGAGGCCACAGCGAGATGCTTGAAGTGTACAGAAGCTTGCTTGGTCTTTGGTGATAGAGAGCTGAGGACTGAACTTACAGAGATCAACCTGTCTCTGCCTACCATATGCTGAGATTCAAGGTCTACACTACCATTCCCAACCTTCCTTTCTAATAGTAAAGGCACAGGGAAGAGCAAGTGAGACTGTTGGTTCATATGAGAAATCAGACATCAAAGGGATAAGGCTATAGTGTCCCTCTTTAACATTCAGTACCTACACTCACCTCAAGCCTTTCTTTCAGGTGTCTGTCTCTCTACATCCTTTGAAGTTTGTTTTTGATGCTGCAGATGGAGGCTTTCTAGCTTCTGCACATCTTCTGTAAGGCCATTTCTAAGATCTGTGTTGCTTCTCAGAAACCCTTTCACCACATCCAGTTGATTTGAGATCTGTAAGAAGAAAAAAAGTGTACAAAATGCTGCTTACAATAATTACTGTAACAGAATTCAACTAAATTAAACAGGGTAATTTCAAGATTGGCTTCCAGGGTTGCAGGCGAAGCTCAGCAGCAGGAGCACACTTGGCATGTGCAAGGTACTGGCTTCCAGCTTCACTCTTCTCCTAAACCACCTGCTCCTGTCTATATGTCTACCATAAGACAGAAACACTAGCAAGTATCTACACATAGGTTGAGTTTGCAACTCAAAAGCAAACAAATTGGGCTGGAGAGATGGCTCAGTGGTTAAGAGTACTGACTGCTCTTCCAGAGGTCCCGAGTTCAATTCCTAGCAACTACATGGTGGCTCACACCATCTGTAATGGGATCTGATGTCCTCTTCTGATATACATGAAGACAGCTACAGTATACTCATATACATAAAATAAATAGTCCTTAAAAAAAAAGCAAACAAATTCTTTAAAACAAAGCACAGTCATGCCATGTGTGGTGGCCAAAACCTTTGTCCCAGCACCGGGGAGGCAGAAGGTAGGTGCATCTCTGTGAATTTTCTGTCCAGCCTCATCTACATGAGTTGTAGGCCAGCCAGAGACCTTGTCTCAGAGCAAAAGAACCACAGCCCCCTCATCCCCCCTCACACAAGGTACACTTAGCCAGGTATGGTTTTAAGTCAGCAGTTGGAAAGCTGAGGGAGGAAGATGACCACAAGTTGCAGGCCTATACCAAAAAATAAGACAAAATAAAAAAGCACCCGCCACTCCAATCAAACATGATCACAGAAACATGAGTCGCATAGAGGATGTTTGTTTATCACCTTAATTTTCTGCTTCAAAACTTGAATTTATATGGAAAGTGTTCATCTTATACTTTTGAGGGTTTGAGCCTATAAATATTACTAATAGAAGATAAATCTATAAAACAGTACATATACCAAAATTCTAAGTCAACACAGTATGAGGTTAAAAAGTCATCTTCTTTTAAATCTGACCCTAGCTATTCCATTCTTTCTTTTACATGTGACCACAGTAAATGATCCAATTTCTTCTAAAAACATGTCACGTGTTTGTGGGTACACATTTTTTAAATCACACAGTATGTGTATGCACGTGTTCTGCTTTCTCCACACCATTCTTCACCTCTCTCGTCCTCTCCCTCCACCCTAACTGTCCCTTTTCTAGATTCAGGACTTCCTGGGACCTATTTGGTTTAATCAGGGCCATCTGTATGATCGACAGATTGGGGCTATCCACAGGAGTTTACTGTGATCACCAAGGGCTATATTAACTACAGGCATTGACTCCTTCCTCTCTCTGAATCTACTAGTAGCAAAGAGGTCAAGATCTCTTATACATATATATATTCAATACAGGGTTTCTCGGTGTAGTCTTGACTGCTCTGGAACTCACTATGTAGACCAACCTGGCCTCAAACTCAAAGATCTAGCTGCCTCTGCCTCCTGAGTGCTGGGATTAAAGGCTTGTACCACCATCATCCAGTTAAAAAGAGAAGAGTCAGGCTCCCATTATTTACCTCAGACTTGCCTTAAACACAGGATCCTCTTGCCTCAAGCCTCATTTTTTATTGGATTATTTTATATGTATGAGTGTTTTGTCTGTCTGTCTGTCTGTCTGTCTGTCTGTGTATGATGCCTGCAAAGACCAGAAGAGGACACTAGATTCCCCTGAAACTGAAGTTGCAAATGGGTATGAGTCTTCATGTGGGTGCTAGGAACCAAACCTGGGTCCTCTGCAAGAGCAGCCAGCATCCTGAGCAATACTTCCATATTTCCTAAGCCTGATTTTTAATGGCTGAATAATACTGCAATTATGGAAGTTACATTTTCAATACATTCTGAACCTTTTGTTGGGACAAGTAACCATGTGGAATTTACTCTCACACATATATAGCTCACATAAATGACATTTCTGTTTATAGAAATAGGAGGCAGCTTTAACTCTGATTGAGTAGAGTCTGTTTTAATTTTAGTAGTTAGCTAGAAATGCTCTGTATAGAGGTTATACTGATTCCAATCTCCCAATAACAAACATTTCTCAACAGTTTAGCCAGAATGAGGAATCTCATGAGTAGCAATGTCTGCACTGGTCTTATCCGAGAACACCTTCATTGGTCCCTGGTCTTACAAAAATACCAGGTGCTATTACTATTAATTGATGGAGCTGGGGAACTGAACCAGGGCTTTGAGTTTGTATACCACTGAGCTAGTTCAACAGATTTGAGGATATAGCATGTTTATTAGATGGGTTCACCAACCACACAAACTCAAGATTACTTAAACTCTAATGACAAATACTAGTACAGCTGAAAGGTAGCTCATCAGCTTTGGAGTGTAGAATAAAGGGACTGAGCCACAGAAGAACCAGTGTGACATCTCAGCACACATTCAGTTATAAGACTCCTAAAGCCCAATGCTTGATGCCAGGTATGTGGGAGGGAAGACAAGTAGGCTGTGACTGGACAACTTTGGAGCAGAAGGAACAGGCATATGCTGCAGATGACAGAAGGCCTGCTGACTTGTTAGAAAGCATACAAGGAGAACGCCCGTCAGGTGGCCTGCCTAGAGCCCCTACAAAATGCCAGGCTTTGGATATCCTCTTAGAAACACAAACTGTGAGGAGCAAGGTGGTGTTATTGATCATAGCATGTGTTAATAACCCTGAGATCTTCTAGACTATGCTCAGTGTCCTGGACAGACTAAACGGCTGTCTGCCATGCAGGTACCAAATTGGCTTGCTTTCTCTTTTCCAATTAGAAGCAGAGTTTCAGTCTTTCCCTTCTCTCAAAGCAATAAACATAATACATGTGCTTACGAGGTTTTCATAGCTCCAGCTTGAAGACAAGGCAGATTTAAAAAGGGAGGCTTTGCTCTGGTATGTACCACTAGTGAGACCTTGTATGAAAACAAACAAGAAACCCCAGTCTTCACCTCAGAATTATAGAAACTAACTGATTAAAATTCGTATAAATGTTTATTTAGGTGTGAAACACACACCAAAAAAGGAAGCACTTGGGAGGTGGAGGCAGGAAGGTCAGCAGTTCATGATCATTCTTGGCTAGACAATGAGTTTGTGTAGCCTGGGCTACAGGAGATGCTCTGGAAAAAAAAAAGGCCAAAAATGAGAAACTAAAAATAGGGTGGAGAGAAATGGGAAGCTTGTGCATTTCCATGTACAAAGAAGAGGAAGTAGGGCTGGAGAGATGGCTCAGCCGTTAAAGGCTAGGCTCACAACCAAAAATATAAGAGGAGGAAGTAAATACAAAAACCTGAAAGTTCTAGAAATTATAGAGCTTTGTAGGCTTGGTTATGACTCACTTTTATATATACACAAATTAATTATGATGATATTAATATGACCTAGGAGAGAGATTTTGGGGGGATGGATTCAAGAATTAATCTAATAAAAGTACTTTAGCATTGTATCCAGCACATATTAACTTAAAAAAGCTTAATTTATAAAAGTCAGTTAACTGTGTGCTTACCTACTGTTCCATATAAAGGATGCTAACAGTCTCATTCCTCCAAACTCCCAAACTCCCTACAACATTCCACCTATGACAACTGCACTACCTGAAATATGAAATGTCCCATGGTCTACTAACATCAAGGCATAGAAAATGCCTCTTCCAAACATTATCTTTGTAGACTTGGTGCCCAAAGGACAGGCTAATTAACCCTTCTGACTCAAACAGGCAAGGAGGGCTAGAAATACATAGTTGCCAGTGGCTCTGAGGTAGCAGACCTGCTATACATGGAGGGCCACATGTTTTCAACCCTTATTATCTCTTAGTTTAAAACCCACTTCTGATCCTATTGTTCTTTTGGCTTAAACCTGTTGTTTCCCTGCTGCTTTTAGAGACAAAAAGACCCAAACAACTAACTTTGTGTGGCCTAGAAAATCTTCCAAAAAAGTTGCACCCTACCTTGCAACACTCCTCCCTCACCATACCACTTGTGCTTTCCTGGTCACTGCCAAGCCCAAACTAGCACTTCATACCTCTCCTAAGAGCATCCTTCCTTCCAGGCCAACTACTGAGCTCTTACTAAATCCTAAGTCCTTTTCTGTTTTTGTGGAGAGGCTCTCCCTTATGTCATATAATCCTACAAGCATCTTGCTCCAGATTCTGCTATAGCTCTTATGCCACTATTTCACTTTGGAGCACATATTAGGTCCTCAAGCATTTGCTAAGTAAGTATTCAAAGAATATGCACTTCTAGACAACATTTGACGAAATCAGAAACCTAGCTCTCCGTGTCTGTCCAGGCTGGAGTTTTATGTCAACACAAGTTAGAGTCATTTTAGAAGACATAACCTCAATTAACAGAACGTTCCAACCAGACTGGTCAATGGGAAAGCCTGTGGGATGCCAGGCGAGCCTGAGTTGTATAAGAAATCAGGCTGAACAAGGCAGGAAAAGCAAGCCAGTAAGCAGCACCCACCGTGGTCTCTCCATCAGCTCCTGCCTCCAGGTTCCTGCCTTGACCTCCCTCAGAGATGGAGTGTGACCTGTGTTATAAGATGAAATCAACCCTTTCCTCCCCAAGTTGTCTTTATCACAGCAATGAAAAGTGTCACATCAAGTCGCTGCCACTACCACCTCTCTTTGTTCCTCACACTTCATCCCTGTACCTCTTCTGGCAACACCTCTTCTTCTGCTGCTTGAAGATACAGTTCTTGCAGTTTTTCCTTCAGCAATTCTATTTCGATTTCATGGATTTGGCTCACGCTCAAGTAACTTCCTGTTTCAAATTCACACCCATCTCGTTCATCTTCCTCAGGGATGTGAACAGCCCAGTCAGATGTCAACAGCTGTGGGGTGACCACACAAATCCATCAACAAACTATATTTTAAAGATCAGGTTTTAAACAATTATTTTTATCAATTCCTTGAGAATTTCATATGTGTATACAATGTACTTTTATTGTAGACATTTTATTCCCCATGACTTCTCCTGGAGTCACCTGTACATTAAAAGTTCATTCTTAAGATGTGTCACTGTTTGTAGTGTTGGTTATGGTAAACTATGATCAATAACTAATCTACCACCCAGCAAGCTCCCCACCCCCACCATTTCCACTGTATTAACAGAAGGCTTATATTTTAGTGCAGGCCCAAGGACTTGAGTTCTATCCTGCATCTCATAAGGTGAAAGGAGAGAACAGACTCCCAAGAGTTGTCCTCTGACTTCCACATGTGTACAGTGGAATGCACACATCTGTGTGTGTACACTGGTACACACCCACATGGGCACACATGCACACACACACACACACACACACAACATAAACTAACAGAAAAATTCTACTCGATTATTCAAAGAATTTATAACAAAATACCATTACCTACATCTATCTTAGCCACACACAGTTATTAAAGGAACACTCCACTTTTACTTTCTGGATTTATATCAGCTTTTACCCTTTGTTCTCATTATAAAACTTGGCTTGGAGCTGGGGCTACAGTTCAGTGTAAGGCCCAGCCCTAGGTTCTTCCCCACGTAGGCCCTCCAATAGAATAAAACAAAGACTAGGAGTGTAGAGTGCTTGTCCAGCATTCACGAGGACTTGTGTGTGTGCTGTCATCAGCAGCATGTCAATAATACAGAAATACATAAACATAAACATAAACATCAAATTTGGGTTTCTTGTGTTTGTGAAAGGGTCTCACAAAGTAGCTCCGGCTTCCCAGGGATTTATTAAACAATACAGGCTGGCTTTGAATTCAGGCTGCCTTGACCTCCCAAGAGCTGGGATTTACATGGACTACTAACAGCAAATTCTAAATGAATGACTATGGATGTTTTTGACCCCTCAAGGTTTGCATACCAGAACTGTTAAATGCAGTTTCAGCTGGGCAGGATGGTGTATGCCCTGACCCTAGTACTCGTTATTGTGGACTTCTGCATGCATATTTGTGGGCAACCTAGTCTACATACGAAGTTCCAGGACAGGAAGGGCTAACAGTAAGATCTTGTCTCAAAAAAACCCAAATAAATCTATGAAGATTCTTACCTGTTCTATTCTGGAATATACTGCTACAATCTCTGGGATATTCTTGAATTCGTTCAGAAAATTTTGGATCTTTATTTGAAAATCTCGAAGCCAAGTAGATGAAACTTTCATCTCTGAAGAGTGCATTATCTCATTTCGACATTTAATCACCTACAGAAAAACAAAGATAAGAGTCTTCAAAAGCCGGGAGTTGTCTGGAAAGAATCAGGAGGTGTGTGGCATTGTTGGAGGAGGTGCTTCACTGGGCTGAGGCCTTAGTGTTTCAAAGGACCCATGCCATTCCTAGTATGTTCTCTAACTCCTGCCTGGAGTTCATGTACATGTTCATCTGTTCCTGGTGCCGAGCCTTTGCTCGACCATCACAGACTTAACCCTCTGAAACTGTAAGCCCAATTAAACCTTGCCTTTATAAGTTGCCTTGGACTATAGCAATAGAAAAGTAACTCATAAAATTCTTAGGCAAATGGATAGAACTAGAAAATATCATCATGAGTGTGGTAACCCAATCACAAAAGAACACACATGGTATGCACTCACTGATAAGTAGATATTAGCCCAAAAGCTCCAAATACTCAAGATAACAATTCACAGACCACAGGAAGCTCAAAAAGGAAGACCAAAGTGTGGGTGCTTGGATCCTTCTTAGGAGAACAAAATACTCATAGGAGCAAATATGGAGATAAAGTGTAGAGCAGAGACTGAAGGAAAGGCTATCCAGAGACTGCCCCACCTGGGGATTCATCACAAATACAGTTACCAAACCCAGACACTACTGTGGATGCCAAGAAGTGCATGCTGACAGGAGCCTGATACGGCTATCTCCTGAGAGGCTCTGCTAGAGCCTGACAAATACAGAGGTGGATGCTAGCTGCCATCCACTAAGCACAGGGTCCCCAATAGAGGAATGAGAAAAAGGACTGAAGGAGTTGAAGAGGTTTGCAACCCCACAGGAAGAACACTATGAACCAACCAGTACCCCTAGAGCTCCCAGGGACTAAGCCATTAACAAAGGAGTACACATGGCTGCAGCTGCATATGTAGCAGAGGATGGCCTTGTCAGGCATCAATGGGAGGAGAGGTCCCTGGTCCTATGAAGGCTAGAGAGATGCCCCAGTGTAGGGGAATTGAAGGCAGGGAAGTGGGAGTGGGTGGGTGAGTGGAGGAATACCCTCATGGAAGCAGGGGGAGGGAGGATGTGATAGGGGGTTTCCGGAGGGGTTGGGGAAATTGGGCAAGGGGATAAACATTTGAAATGTAAATAAAGAAAAGATCTAATTAAAAAAAAAGAACTCATACAGAAGAAAAACAAGTCCTACAGCTTGTCTTTTAACCTCTACATGTGCATAATGTAAGTAAATGTAATAATAACAAATTGGACATAATCAACACTTTAAAAAACTCTTGTGGGGCGGTGGTGGCACACGCCTTTAATCCCAGCACTTGGGAGGCAGAGGCAGGCAGATCTCTGAGTTTGAGGCCAGCCTGGTCTACAGAGTGAGTTCCAGGACAGCCAGGGCTACACAGAGAAACCCTGTCTCGAAAAACAAACAAACAAAAAAACTCTTGTAAATAACAGGGTAAAATGGGAGCATGTAGCTTCAAACAATTACAGAAATATACTTTACTAAATTACAAAATTGACCAGTGTGGTCTGGTATCCAGAGGATGAGGGCTGGACCTTTCATGAGACCGCTGCATGATTTGACATGTACTTAAAATGGCATAGAGGACAGTGGAGCCTGCTAGCCTATATGGCACACATTTCTTTATTTTCTGTCTGCCCAGAGCACATCTGTTAAGCTGTGAAGTCCCTGTGGACCCCAAACTGAAAGGCTCAGGTGATAGCCTTTGTGAAGCTGGTTTATGTGCAGATAGAAAGGGGAAGGTAGCAGAGGCTGGGCATGACCTGGAGAATGCATGTCCAATCTAAAGCAGCAGCTCATTGCTTTACGTGGGAGCTTTATGAACCCAGAGTTACCAGCTCTGCTTGTTGTTTTTTTTCCAAAGAAGATGGAAATTCAGATTAAATGACTACTAATTTGAAAATTGTTTTGAAATAACTAGGCAGGAACTAGTGACATGGTTCAGTGAGTAAAACATGGTTCAGTGAGTAAAAGTGCTATCGCCACACCCGGCAACCTGCGTTCAGCCCCTGGGACAAATATGGTGGAGAGAACTGACTTTTGAAAGTTGTCCTCTTATAGTCACATGAGCACATCCACACATACATGCATATGTTTACAGACAACAAATAAGTTTATGGCTCTCAGTGATTAATCACAGCCATCTATAACTCCAGCTCAATGAAATCTGATGCTGTTTTCAGACCTCCACAAGGCACCAAGTAGTGCACATACATATGTGCCAGCAAAACACTCATATAATAAATGTGAAAAATTATATAATAATCCTGTAGACTCAGGCAAGACAAATAAAGCAGGACGACAGGCCAGACTTTGGCTATAGAATATTGTCAAGGATAAAGAATTATTCAACCCATTGATTGCTCCACAAATAACAACCAAGGAAGAGAAATTCAAAGAGGGTAGAGAGATGCTCGGTGGTTTAAAGCACTTCCTGCCCTTCCAGAGGAGTCAGATTTGATTCCCAGTTCCTCCAGTCCAAGGGGATCTAACATTCTTCTGGCCTCTGCAGGCACTGGATACACGATGCACAGACAAACATGCAGGTACAGCACCATACACGTCAAAATAAAAAGAAAGTTCTGAGAAGAGAAGGTAGACAGTCAGAGTGGCATGCAGTTGTGATCCCAGCAGTACGGAGGCTAAGGCAAGAGAATCACAAGTTCAAGGCACACGCAGAGACACCTTGTCTCAAACAGAAATACAAAAAATGCATGAAACCCCCATCCTTAGTCTTGGAAATCATCCCTCCAAAATGTCTCTAGTACAGATTATAGTTATGCCAATTTGATATAAGCCAGAGTCATTTTGGAATCAAGTTCAGAGGTACTGTGGTCATAGACACAACTATGTTTTTGTTTTGTTTTTCCTACATAGTATTGTGGAAGGATTTTGGAACTAGGTTCTATGAGAGTTTCGAAGATAGGCACACTAAAATCTTGCATGGCTTATGATCTTCTAGAGGGACATTTTGAGGAGTCCCTTAAAGACTCTATTTGGGTCATTTAATATTTTGAATTAGAACTCCATAGTGTCTGGTGAGGTTGAAATGAAGAATTGACCATGATTCACAAGAGAGCAGCACCACTGAAATGGGACCTCCTGATTACTAGGACAATGGATGCTGATTAGCTGGGGCTGAGAAATTAGCAGTGATTAAGAGGAGGACTGTAAACCTGGGAGTATTTCCACAGTGACAACACAAAGGTGCTGTGTTCCACAAGGCTGCATCTTATACTAGCAGCTAGACTTGGTAGTGTCCAAGCTACCCAGAATGTACTAGTTCTGAAGGCATCAAGGAATAATGGAATACATATAGCTGATGTATATATGGTAGGGCTAGTGTGTCCGATGAAAGGCCAAGAGTGGCTATTAGTGAAGGTGTAGTAGAACCTGCAGGACTGAAGAGCTCATGAGATGCTGAGGCTTGGCATGTATCTGGGTCAGGGTGCCTTAGAGAGCCCAGGAGAGGCTGTAAGAATAGATACAACCCAGCTACAGTGCAGATCCCAGATTTTGGAGATGCTAGTACCATGGAATGACCTCCAAAGCATCAGCAGCCATGGAGTGGAGTCAGCCTGAGCCAATGAAACACTGTGTGTGTTGTGGTAGGGCTTTTGGAGCCCAGAAGAGCATGGATGAATTTGCGGGTGTCCCTTATCCTGAGTGTCTTACACTGATGGATCTTAATTTCACTTTGACTTCATTGTGCCTGTGCCCTGGTTCTTCACTCTTCAGAGTAAGAGAGTAGTTAACTTTGTAATTTTACAGGAGCCCACAGTTATGGCAGCTGGGGTACTAAGTGTTAGAATTTTTAAATAATGTGAAACTTTTAAAAGTTAGAATGTTTTATACTGTGATATTAACATACCATCTTTGGAACAAAAATGAAAAGAAAGGTTCTAGCTCAAAAGTGTGTCAAGTTGACAAGAAGTCAAGCTAGTTTCATGTCAACTTGACACAAAATGACAAGATCATCTTGGGACAGGGAACCTCAGTGGAAAAAGATGCTCCCATTAGATCAGTCTATGGTGCATTTTCTTGATTGATGATTAAGTGGACCAGGCTCACTGTGGGCAGTGCCACCCTGGGCTAGGAGGAGTCCTCTGTTGTATAAACATCAGGCTAAGCAAGGCATGAGGAACAAGTGCCCCTATGTTCCTGCCCTGACTTCATTAAGCCCTAACTATGCTGGAAGCTGTAAGCTGAAATAAAGCCTTTCCTTTCCAGGTTCTTTTGGTCATCACAGCAATAGAAACCCTAAGAAAGGTTTTTGTTTCCCTTTTTAAAAAGTTTGAATCTCAGCCGGGCGTGGTGGCGCACGCCTTTAATCCCAACACTTGGGAGGCAGAGGCAGGCGGATTTCTGAGTTCGAGGTCAGCCTGGTCTACAGAGTGAGCTCCAGGACAGTCAGGGCTACACAGAGAAACCCTGTCTCGAAAAATCAAAAAAAAAAAA
>JADRCC010103748.1:0-10663 GCA_019843855.1 Hylomyscus alleni
CTCCTCCTCCTCCTCCTCTTCTTCTTCTTTTTTTTTTTTTTCCAGACAGGGTTTCTCTGTATAGCCCTGGCTGTCCTGGAACTCACTCTGTAGTCCAGGCTGGCGTCGAACTCAGAAATCCGCCTGCCTCTGCCTCCCAAGTGCTGGGATTAAAGGTGTATGCCACCGCGGACTGCTCTTATGTAGGATTCCTTTGGCTGATTTCAATACTTGTTTTCTGTAGCTAAAGTCTGGTATCTCCCTAATATCCTATTGGTGATTTGCTGAGGTTACTGATCGAAGCTTTGTCTTTTTGCCAAATTTCAAGCATTTTAGCAATTATGTCTTTGAATTCCTTTTCAGTACTATCGTATTCCACCTGTCCTTCTGAAACTCTGATGACAAGAGCAATAGACTGTATTTTATCATCCCACGTCCCTCTATGGAATCTCCTTGTCCCTGCTGTTCAGCTGAGTCATCTCTCTCAAGCCATGGGCTCCTCTTGTCATGCTGCTTACGGGCATCCGAACTCTTTTTTAGCGTTGTACTTTTCAGTTTAATAGATGTCGCTTGGCTACTTTTAATCTTACCTTTAATTTTTCTCCCTTAGCCCTTCCTTTCTCTTTTCTTTTCTCATCTCTCCTCTCTCATTATCCATCTCCTTCCCCCCTCTCTTTTACTGTCCCTCCCTCTTCTTTCTTGTCTTCCTCTCCTTGGCCCCCCCTCTTTTTTCCCTGCCTCTTCCTCCTTTCTCCTCTTCTCTCTCTTCTCTCTTTTCTCACCACACTATCATTGCACCACATCTTCTCTCCACTAAGCTTTTTATTTGTTTTAAGTGTGTTTGCTGAAGTATTTCCATCATGACTGTGCCAGAAAATTCTAATTTCATAGACATCTTTGTATTTTGAAATTATTTTTTAAAAATAAATTTTTAGATATTCCTAGTTCTTTTCTCTTGAGAATAATTTTTTCACAAAATAATTCTGGTCAGCTCTCCCTCATCTCTCCCCACCTCCCTCCCACCCAACTCTCTTTTTAGAAAGCAAACATGTCAATAAAACCCCAAACAAAGTAGAATAGAACAAAGCAAACACAGAGTTCCTAGTTCTTAGTGACAATTTATTACTGATTAAAACATGCATACTTTCTTATTATAAGGCTCTTATTTAAATCTTATAAGATCTTATTTTATTACATGATATATGTGTGGAAACATGTCTATGGACACGGGAAGAGAGTCTTCAATATCCTGGAGCAGGATTATAGGCAACTGTGAGCTGCCATGTGGGTGCTGAGAACTGAACTTCACTCCACTGTGTGAGCAGTATGACCTCTTAATCACTTAGCCATTTCTTTAGCTCCCTGATTCTTAATTTTGCTGATATTATCAAAATCTTTGTCTCCTTTGCCTGCCTACATTCACATTACTTTTTTCATATTTTAGTTTAAACTCAATTCCTGTCAAGCAGTGCCTTCCCCATCATGACAGCTACAGCACTTCGCTAGAAACTACAACTAACTGCCCATCGTATGCCTGATTTTGATGATTATACAGTAAAGGAATAAGCATCATGAAGAGGATCTCCCTTCCCGCCAATACTTTACCCATCCAGAGAGGTAACTGAGGATATGTGCTTCTAAAATTTTCTTCTTCATTCTATTTGAGTGTATAATGCATACATACATGTCATATGTAATCATATAAGTCAAACTGTAGATAGCTCATGTTATGCTCATATATGGTGAGCATCATTTCCTCTTAACTAATAGTCACTTGCCATTATGAAGTACTACATAATATTTAATAATTTAGGGAATTTTCTTGAACATCTATGTTCTTTAATTTTTAACTCCTATAAGCAATACTGAAATGAATATTACATATGACTTCTGTTTCTTATTTAGTTTTTTCCTTAGATCAACTTTCACAGTGAAATTTGCTTTAGTCAAGATGAGTGGTGTGACCTGGTGGTGGTTTAGGAGCATGTGTAAGGCCCTGGTGGTTTAGGAGCATGTGTAAGGCCCTGGTGGTTTGGGAGCATGTGTAAGGCCCTGGTGGTTTAGGAGCATGTGTAAGGCCTGGTGGTTTAGGAGCATGTGTAAGGCCCTGGTGGTTTGGGAGCATGTGTAAGGCCCTGGTGGTTTAGGAGGAGCATGTGTAAGGCCCTGGTGGTTTAGGAGCATGTGTAAGGCCCTGGCTCAACTCCAAACACCACAGAGAGGATGAGAAAGAAGAGGGAAGGACAGTGTGAAGTCACGAGTTTTCCTTTATAATGTTGAAATTCTTTCCACAAACTCTCAATTTGTGTTCCCATAATTAGTGGATAGATTCTCCTACTAAGCAGAAAAAAAATCAAATAAAAATTAATTAAACACTACATCATTGCTTTAACTGTAATTTCTAAATTAGCAAGAGTAAACATTTTGAATATTTGTTGGCCATGGTATTTCTTTTGTTAATTGCTTGGTTATAATCTTTGCCTATTTTCCTGTTAAAATCTCCACAATTTTCCAGTTAATTTATAGGCATGTAGTTAGAACTTCAATACCAAAGATTTTCACAGAGTTTGAAACCAAATTCTTCTACCTATTGTGGGGCTTTGAGAAAGCTGTTTAATGTCTTTGCATCTTAATCTTGTCATATATAAAATACAGGAGCTCACACTGTCCTTAGGATCTCAGGGTTCTATATCTGCAGATTCAACCAAGCACAGCCTAGAAATATATTTAGAGTTGGGATTAGTTAGATCCATCGATGTGGAAACTATAAATATGGGTTCCCACTGGTCATACATATATAAATTAGAAAAATATCTAATACTTGAAAAGTGTACTATAAAAAGTTGTCAATACTATTATATTTATTATTTTCATATGATTAAAGATAATATGTCAGGCCAGGTGGTGGTGGCGCACACCTTTAATCCCAGCACTTGGGAGGCGGAGGCGGGTGGATTTCTGAGTTCGAGGCCAGCCTAGTCTACAGAGTGAGTTCCAGGACAGTCAAGGCTACATAGAGAAATCCTGTTTCGAAAAAATCAAAACAAAACAAAAAACCAAAAAAGATAATATGGCTTTATTATCTTTTATTTATGTCGTTTTCTTTTATGTGTTGGAGGTAGTTCTGTTTTTCATCTTTAAAAGAAATAATCCATTTTTTGCCTTCCGCTGAGTACAAAATAACTGAAGTACCCAAGATTAATTATTATAATCCTGCTCCCCTTCCTCAGGAGTGTAAAGTTTTAAAATATCTAAAAATTGGCAAGTTATGCTATAGTTACAGCTTATTTATTTATGCTACTTTCTCCATAGATACAAACTAAAGTATTTTATACAAGTAATAGGTCAAATAATGCTTGATAACTTAGTCCTTTACACACTTGATATATAATTATGATCTTGGGTTTGTGATGTAGTGTATACAGTTTTAAAGAGCCTCTATTTGTTTCTAAAGACAATGAACTATCAAGCTATGCTTCCTTATAAAAATGTAGTAAAATCTAAGGAATGGGCTAGGGGGTGGCTTGGAGGTAGAACATTTGCATAGCATACACAAGGGCCTGGCTTAATCCCCAGTACTACATAGCTAAACATGATGAACACCATTGACTTACTGATGTTGGAGGTCATCTCTCGGATTGACTAGATTGTTCATTTGAGTAGATCTCATGTTTTGAGAGGACTCCACGATAGGGAGTAAATACTGTAGTATTTCCTGAGTTTGTGCTATTCTTTTATCCCTATAAATTCGTTTCTCATCATCTGTCCAATTCGTGCCAGTCCTCTTGCTTTGGAAAGACGTGCATCTTTTTGCTTTGCTTTTCAATTGGTGATGTGATTCTAGGGAGCAACCACAAATATTTATACAGACATATATCTAGTCATGTGATTCTATTCATTCATCAATATCACAGTAAGCCAAATTCTATACCAAGAGAGAAAACAAGTGAAATATTCCGTGGCCCACAGGTTGAGAACCACTGTCATAGGCCATTGTAAAGACTACGAGCGTGAGCTGGAAGGCTTGGAACAGAGGTGTGCCACAGTGCAAGGGGTTTTAAAACAAGGTCATGTTGATTGCTCAGTTGAGAAAGGCCTGAATAGGGCAAACGTAGACGAGCACAGATCTCTTATAAGACTACTGAAGCAATTTACGAGGCTGGTGGCTAGGAATGTGATCGTGAAGGTGGTTAGAAGGGTACAAGTGAGGTGGAGGATTAGAATAAGAGAGTAAGACAAGAATTAGTGGTGTTTGCAAAGCTTCTGATCTGAGGAGTTAGCGGACACTGTTAGAAGAGCATGCTAGAAATCTCTTCATTACATTAGATATGGAAGGAATGGTAATTATGATACTAGAGTGCAATAACATTTAAAACTTAAAAGTGCAAATGCATCTGCGTTGTCCTGCCACCACTCACCAGTGTTACACTGTGTGCCTTTGCTGCACTCTTGGTTCTAAACACTGACCATGTACAGTCTGCATTGTGCATGACAGCATGCCAGGCAGCACCAACAAACTCTGCTTGAAACACTTTAGATAAGATTCAAAATTATTGTATGTTACAAATTAGTGTATATACAAGGCTTTCTGTGCTTATATAAATAGAATAATTTAACTATGAAAATAAACTTTTAATATTTTCCTACCATTATTCCTCATATATAAGTATCTAGTATATCTCTGGGATACATTATATCAGGCAAAATACATACCCATCTCATTATTGTGGAAATTTACTTTATAGCATTTGTGTGTCTAGATACACATGTGTGTGCAGGTGCGTGTGTGCATGACTGTAGGCATGAGGATAAGTTGGAATATCACTCCTTCTCTCCTTCCTCCTCCTCTTCTTTCTTCTTTTATCCTTTCTTCTTCTTCATTTTTTGGAAACAGAGTCTTTTGCAGGCTTGGAGTTCATTGGGCAGCTAGGCTAGCTGGCTAGTCAGCCATAGAAACTTGTCTTTCTTCGCCTCCTACATTGACATTACAAATGTGTACCACTATGCCTGGCTTCTGGGTACCGGGGTTCTCACTCAGGTTCTTGTCCTTGCAAGACACCTACTTTACCAACTAAGCATTCTCCCTAAATAGTACTTTCATCTTTAATAAATGGTAACATCACATGTATACTAAATTTGTGTATAAATAAATTTCATTATAGTTTATTATCTATAACTTTGGAGTGGTATGTCCATTTTATATACCTGGGATCATGTAAAAGTTTCTCAGGTGAGAGGGGCCATGAGTGGAGAGTTTAAGAAGACCTGAGCTAAGTAGTCTTCTAACATGGCACATTCAGAAAATCACAGATTTGGTTTAGAGTGGCTCATATGTGAGTTAAATGTGATAAAGCTGCTCAAAACTATAAGTTTTGTTTGTAATAATAACATTTTTAGTGCCCTCTCTAAATAGAAATGCTTTGTGATTAATACATATAGTTGGAATTGGACAACTCAGGACATTGAGATTTTTACAAAAAAATTGTATAATTGGCTTGCCTTTCTGAAATTATGCTACAGAATGATAGGATAAAGAAAATTAAGATGAGAGTTGGGGAGACAGGCTAGGAGGTAAATGAAGGGAATTCAAGGGACACAGACAAAGACTGTCTGAATTAAAGCAGAAGTATGTGGGTGGAGTGAGTAGAATCAGAAGAATAATTAGGTACAGAATGGATGAATTTTCCTATGTGCATAGACTTGGAAGAATCATTAGCCTTCTGTTAGATGTAGGCTTAGTTCAGATCTTTTCCTAGTCTGTAGCCTGCCATTTTGGCCTATTGATAGTGTGTTTGCCTTACAGAGATTCAGAAGATTAGGATGTTACTTAAATAAATAGATAATGGCAATATACTGCCTGAGATATAGAACTCAGGGGGAGAGAGGAATTACCAGTATGGTAAGGTGAGCAGAAATACTCAGGAACCAGGGTAAAAAAATGGAGAAATATAGTAGACAGGTAAGTATAGAATCAAGGAATGATCTAGACTGGATATATAAACTTATGATGTTTGGCTGCTGAATGAAGAAGATACATGTACAGAGGAGAATGCTGAGGAGAAAAGTATGTGTGAGAAGATAGATAAAGGATGGACCACTGGACCACTTAATGTTTAGATAGAGATAGTGTCTGCTATGGTTCTCTTTTACATACATCATCAGAGTTAGTGAACTGAAATAAAACAAAGAGTAATGATATGGAAAATTTTAAGATCTCAATGAATCAAGAGTGAAGGAGAAGGAGGGAGGGAGGGAAAAGGGAGAGAGATAGAGAGAAGAAGGAGAGAGATATTAAATGTGCTAGGAACAATCAAAAGTAAGAAAATTAGTGTGGTAAGGAATGATGAGTACAATCATTTCATGTTATTCTGACTCTAGGCCAGACTGTAGTAGGTTGAGATGTACACACAAGATGATGTGAGGGTGGCGGTGCTTATTGATCATGTTTTGAAGATGATGAGAAGTAGTCACTAAAACTATGCCGCTGAGGAAATTGCTAGGCACAGGATCAGAGTGATCCTGGAAAATTAATCTCAAAAAGAGGATACTTAATTTTCTGAGGAATTGCAAGATTGATTTCCAGAGTAGTTGTACCAGTTTGCAATCCCACCAGCAATGAGGAATCTAGTGGTTCGTCAGAAAATTGGAAATAGTTTTACCTGAAGACTCAGTATACCCAAAAGATGCTCTACCATATCACAAAGACACATGCTCCACTATGTTCATAGCAGCCTTATTTGTAATAGCCAGAAGCTGTAAACAACCCAGATGTCCCTCAACCAAAGAATGGATACAGAAATGTGGTTCATTTACACAATGGATTACTACTCAGCTATTAAAAACAAAAACACCATGAATTTTTCAGGCAAATGGATGGAACTAGAAAATATCATCCTGAGTGAGGTAACCCAGACCCAAAAGGACATATATGGTATGTACTTACTGATAAGTGGATAGTAGCCAAAAAGTTCAGAATACCCATGATACAATTCATAGACTATGTGAAGCTTAACAAGAAGGAAGGCCCAAGTGAGGATATTTCAATCCCACTTAGAAGGGGAACAAAATAATAATGGGAGGCAGAGGGAGGGAAGAGAATTAGATGGTAGAGGGGACAGGGAGGGAAAGGGAGGGCAGGATCACATATGAAGGGAGACAGGAAAGAAGCCCAGAAGCCAGGAGAATGAATAGAAATATGCAGCAGTATGGGGTTGGGGGCAGAGGAAACCTCTAGGAAGTCCCAAACATCAGGGATGTGAGAGACTCCCAGGACCCAATGGGAATGACCTTAGCTGAAATGCCCAACAGTGGGGAGATGGAACCTAAAGAGATCACATCCAGTAGATAAACATGGCTCCCATTTGAGATGGGCCACCTACCCATCTTCAAATTTTTTGACCCAGAATTGTTACTGTCTAAAGGAAATGCAGGGACACAAATGGAGCAGAGACTGAAGGAAAGGTCACCTAGAGACTGGCCCAACTTGGGATCCATTCCATGCACAGGCACCAAACTCAGACACTATTACTGATACCATGTTGTGCTGGCAGACAGGAGCCTAGCATGGCTGTCCTCTGAGAGGCTCTACCAGCAGCAGACTGAGACAGATGCAGATACTTACAGCCAACCATTGGACTGTGGTCAGGAGTTCCTATGGAAGAGTTAGGCGAAGGACTGAAGGAGCTGAAGGGGAAGAATAACAGTATCAACTAATCTGGACTCCTCAGAGTTCCCAGAGAGTAAACCACCACCAAAGAGTGTAGGAGGGCTGCTCCATAGTCCCTTGATACATATGTAACAGAGGACTGCCTTGTCTGGCTTCAGGAGGTAAGGATACACTTAATCCTATAGAAATGTAATGCCCTAGGGAAGGGGTATGCTAGCAGGATGAGGTAGGAGTGGGTAGGTGGGTGGGGGAGCACTCTCTCAGAAGCAAATGAAGGGGGGATGGGGTGAAGAACTCATAGAGGAGGAGCCAGGAAGGGGGTCAACATTTGGAATATAAATAAAATAATAAAAAAGATATTCGTTTTTCTGAAACAAGAAGGATGATTGATATGAAGTAATTTTATGTATTGCAGGAGTTGTAGAAGTTGAGGACATTTTGCCAGATCACCTCTTGGATGTGTGTTTGCATGTGTGCACACACACATGTGGATGTGAAATGTGAATTAAAGCCATCTATTAAGAGTGAAGTACTCTTTAATCTAGGATGTGGACAGAGAAGGCCAGCTAAATTCAGCTAGAATTAGAGTTGTTAACCTCAGCTGAGTTAGAGAAACAAAAAGTTCTAATGATATCGACTGCTAACAACTTGGTTGGTGTGCAGGCAATTAAACCAAGAAGAATGGAATGGAATGTTCTAGGGATTTATATGTGTTTTGCAAGAGCTGATGTGCACATTATACCCCCTAAGTTTGGAATTGGGTCAGAAATGGTTCCCTATCTCCCCAGCTCTGCTAGTTTATCTTCCCAGATTCTGATTTCCAGTTTCACATAATGTGACTACATGTATCTGATTATTTTTTGTGTAGCCTCCTACTGAGAAGATGAAGAAGAAACTTGTCTACCAAAAGAAAACAGTAGTATTATCGGTTTCCATGAGATACAACTCAGTTGCATTTCTGTTACTTATAGTGGAAATGGACCAAATGGGACTTCTACTAAAAGCAAATGAAGTTTAAAAAAACAACATGATTATTAATAAAAAAAATAAAGAACTCCAGAAACAGTCTACAAATGTACTCTAACTCAGGCATGAGGGCTTAAGGCAAGGATAAGCTATTGGCATTTGTGGGCATATTTTCTTGTGGACTTCCTTATTTAAAAACTTTAGTATTCTCCAATGAAGAGAAAACAGAACGAGAAACTTCCTTCAACCCATTGTTCAACAGAAATCACTTTTTTTTTTTGAGACAGGGTTTCTCTGTATAGCCTGGGCTGTCCTGGAACTCTCTCTGTAGACCAGGCTGGCGTCGAACTCAGAAATCCGCCTGCCTCTACCTCCCAAGTTGCTGGGATTAAAGGCGTGCGCCACCACCACCCGGCTTGTTTTTGTTTTTTTTATTTGTTTTTGCTGCTTATGTCTCATCAATATTTACGATATATCAATGACATTGGAAGTAGTTACAGAGTGCAAGTAGAACACCTGTGGATGTGGAACATATTCCAAGAAGGAATGACTTCTGGGCGCCATGGGTTATTTCCAGGCTTGGATAAGCAGAAGAGTGGGAAATGCAACATAAATGCAATGTATTTATATTGGTCAAGTCCAAAAAAAGATGACTGAGACATAAAACAGTTGCCAGTATTTGTTTTGAATTTATGTCTCCACTCTGCTTACCAAAGCATTTTTGTACTATCTCTCATCAATAAATAGAAATACTTCCAGAACTGAAGTCTGACTGAGCCTTTCTTTAACTTATGACATAATCTACATATTTTTCTTGATAAGTTCAATAATAAGAAAGGACAAATTTTCTTCTTGTAAGAAACAGAGCAAAAATGAAGGCATGGTATTTTAAAGGGAATGCAGAACAAAAAGGGAGAAGTTTAGCTGCTGCTAAAACTGACACATTTTGGAGAAACGGGAAATTACAGAACTTTTAATGTCACCAAGATTCTATAGGACATTTGTTTATAAAATAAAGAGTACTTAAGGAAAGATGAGGATCTTAGCTCAGGAAAACTAGAGAAAACAATTCTTTTAGTTTCTAAATTATAGTAAATTATTATCGTGTACAGTGTGTATGGAGAAGGGCATGCACACATCAGGGCAGAGGAAACTGTGGAGTCAGTCTTCTATTTCTAGTGAGTTCTAGGGGCTGAACTAAGGTTGTCAGGCTTTGCAGCAAGCCTCCAGCCTTCCTTTCCTACCCATAGACATACTTCAGTTGTTTTGGTGCCTCTAGCACTCTATTGAAATTTCTCTTTTCAAGATCCCCTGAGCTTCCCATGTCATAAAATTCAGATCAGTCCATTTCAGTTGACCAACAGAAGTCTCAGACTCAGCTTATCTTTTGGAGCTACATATTCTCTGGGTTTCCCTCCCGCCCACGGGCTCAAGGTCTGCTGTGTTGCTTCTTGCCATGACTCATCACTATGGGGATTCTTGGAGATTTGGCTCTTTGTACTTTCTGTCTCTATTGCACACTCACTTCCTTATAAATGCCTTCCAGCGCTATACTGTCAACCATGATCTATATTTTCAAAACTTCCAAATGTATCCTAAGTTTAGTTCTCTTTTCTGAACTCCATACTAATAATCAGCAGTCTATTCAGTAGCTCAACTTCAACATCTAAGGGCACTTCCAATATAGTCTGTGTGGACACAATTGCAGCTCCATCCTCAGGATTTCCTGTCTCAGCAGATAATTTTCCTCAGCTATTTGCTCTGGCCTTAGACTATGACATTCCAACAGTTTTTGAGACTTGTGAAATCATCACTGCAACCAGGGTGTAGAAAAGACCACTCCAACGGGATTCCTAGGATTCATCCAGTTTTCTACACAGCTCCTACTCTAGGGAACTGTATTTGCTGTTTTTTCTCTCCAGTTAACTTTGCTTTTATATACATGCAATCATATAGTATTTTCTATTTTATGCCTGTTTTTTTCTTTTCTTTCCTTTTCTTTTCTTTTCTTTTCTCTCTCTCTCTCTCTTTTTTTTTTTTTTTTTTTTTTTT
>JADRCC010103763.1:0-11404 GCA_019843855.1 Hylomyscus alleni
ACAGCAGAAACTGATAGCCACTGTGCTGTGGCCAGGAGTTAAGCACAGATGAAAAAGAGCTAATAGAGACTGAGTGTCTGCATGAGCCACTCTTAAAGGGGACAACAGTTTTACAATATTGGTAACAGAAAATTAGTTTAAAAAATTGGTAACACAGGGTTGGAGTCATGTTAAGCAACAACACGTGGCATGGGCCAACCCAGGAAAACAGGTCTTCATGATATTTTATGCAATTCTTATCCCTTATAAGTCTAGTGAGGCCAATGGTGACGCCTGAGCCAGAGATAAGATTTAAAACAATGTCTCTTTGATGATGTATTCAAAATTGCACTATCATGCATTCATATGTAAGAATTGGCAGCTAAACTTTGTAACATGACAATAATGCACTTGATACTGATTTTAAAAAGAATGGAATGTTTAAAACTGGGTTTTGTTTGTCAAAGTTATGGTTAAGGGTTGCAAGATAAGTTGTTGAGGGATAAAAGACAGGAAATACTGGCCACTGTAGTAAGAAAGATCAGTACACATACTACAAGGAGAATGGGTGCTGGGCAAGAAAATGTCTCAAAAAAAAAAAAAAGAAAAAAACAAGAGGAAGAGAGCCCCACACCCCAAAGTGTTGGTGGTGCAAGAGAATCCTGAAGGAAAACTGAGGCTCAGCATTAACTAACCTCGTGTATAAACTAGCACATGAAGGATAGATATGCACTGAGAATAGAGACAGGCCTAACTAGAGAGAAAAAACATGTCGCTGGAGGACTGTGAATGTGTGAATGTAGAGAAGGAGTAGTGAAAGGATAAAATGTTTGGAAGAGGGTTTTTTTTTGTTTTTGTTTTTGTTTGTTTTTGTTTTTGGTTTTTTTTTTTTTTTTTTGAGAATGGAGTCTAGTAAAGTGGGGACAAGTGACGAGCAGTCTGGAGACAAATAAACCAAATTCTATCGAAACATGGTAGTAGAAGGAAACCTAGAACAGCTGTGACTGTTGCTGGGAGGAGGATGTTTTGCATGTACTGTTACTGAGCCAGTGGGAGATGTCTTCCCTGCTGGTCCTTGGTCAAATGCACCTAAAATAGCTGGTGCACTCCTAACATTAGCAAAATAAGGAATTTTATCTTGTCCTTTATATCAGAAATGGGGACTTTCTTATTTGGATATTCATGAGTAAAGATTTTGTTTTAGTGTTTCTATGATACTGAAAATTTGCTTTGAGATTCATATGTTGCAGAAATGTACAGCCTTGGTGATTTCCTTCTTCAGACGTGTTAAAACTGGTCTGCTTGAACTTCTGGTGTCCTGAACATCTGCCTGATCCAGTTAAGAAACAGACATCGGAAGACCAGTTCTGTTTTTACTTCCACCCCCCTTATACCTCTATGTCCCTGTTCAGTCTGAAGAAGCTATGACTGAGTCGACTACCCTGTTCCCTGGACTTTTGGGCTGAAGGGGGTTGTTGATAGATTATGTTTCTAGGATATGTAAAGTGGTCATATTTGAAATAGGGAAGAAATGGCCAGATTTAATTGTATAGATATAAAAAGCCTCATAATTTTAAAAAAAATTGTTATTGGGAACATATATGAGTCACTTTTATAGAAAAGGATAAGCTTTTTAACGCATGTGAGTGTCTTTGTATACTTTTGAAGTTTAGAAATCCAGCTGTTCAGGAAGTGAGGAATGACTAATTTGTATGTGAATGACTACATACATATCTGGTTATTGGAAAATTATATAACAAGAACATTGATTGTTGATGAAAATATGAGTTCCTATTTACTGTTGAATGAACAAACAAGTATTCCCAAGATGAATTAATAATAATCAGGCTAAATTGACAGTATTTATAATTAAAATGCAAAGATTAGAGTAATTGAAAACCACAATCAAATGAAGACAACACTGATGATGAAGTCACTGATTACAAATTACCCCTTCAGGAATTTGATGGCATTCAAAATATATATATGCTTAGCATCATGTGTAGGTAGCAGTCACATTTATTATTAAAGTACAAACCCAAAATTTGAATAGACTCCAGCAAACTTCTAGAAAGCATAGAGTTTGGTTTTGATAATTCTGTTGTAGTAAATCGGGATGTTTTCATATTTTCTGGTGTTGCAGTAAGGCATGCTGTCATGAAGTTGTTCAGTGGTCATTACCAATAGGGCAAGAGAGAAGACAATACTAAGAAAATGATCTGTAATCAATAGAAAATGAATATACACAGGTATGATTATAAGAGTATCTGCTATATCAATAAGTATATACTTGAAAATATTCATGAATGAAATATTTATATACTATAACAAGTATTAATGGCTTGTGACAAGATATTTAATTCATGCCTGAAGTAATGGATACCAGTGGATAATGGCCTCGAGACTATTTATATTCTGAGATAAGCAAAAAGAACAAAACTTCAATTATATCACAGAATCATAACTAAGTTCTTTCCATTGCTTAACCACAGAGATGTCCTCATGCTTTTTCCTTCCAAATCTTTGTTTAGCAACATGACATGTTTATTATATGAGATCTTTATTTTATTTTATTTTTTAACATTTATTTATTATTATATCTAAGTACACTCTAGCTGTCTTCAGACATCCCAGAAGAGGACATCAGATCTCATTATGGTTGGTTGTGAGCCAACCATATATATATGGTTGCTGGGATTTGAACTCATGACCTTTGGAAGAGCAGTCAGTGCTCTTAACCATTCAGCCATCTCGCCAGCCCCTGAGATCTTTATTTTTTGACATCAAGGTTTAGTTAAAAATTAAATTGACATTTTCTATTAATCCAAATTTATCTTTTACATAAAAATAAGGCTATTGTAATTTAATTTATTCTTATTCTAAAAGCTCCCAATTTGTAGGGAAACAATTCTTTTTTGAACCTATAACCAATATTCTATAGCAAATATATTCAGATAGCCCCATTGAGATTCCTCTTAAACTTCCATAATTTAATGTCTTTCTGTAGATGTATCCCTTATGGTCTTTCAATGGAAGGTACTATCAACATAAATAAGAATCTTTAAGAGTTTACTTTGTGTGTGTGTGTGTGTGTGTGTCTGTTATTGGGGTATGTACATTTGAGTTCATATGTGCAGTATAGAGTATTGGATCCCTGAAGCTGGACTTAAAGGTGGTTGCAAGCTTCTCTATGTGAGTGTTAGGGAATTAATCGAGTTCCTCTGCAAGAGCAGTATTCTGTCTTAACTACTGAGTCATCTTTCCAGACCTACAAATAAGATTATTTTTTTTCTTTCTTTTATTGGATATTTTACTTATTTACATTTCAAATGCTGTATCCTTTCCCTGTTTCCCCTCTGGAAACCCCTATCCTATTCTACCTCACCCTGCTTCTATGAGTGTGTTCCCCCACCCATCCATCCACTCCCACATCCCTATCCTGGGATTCCCCTACACTGGGGCATAGAACCTTCACAGGACCAAGGGCTTCTCATCCCATTGATGCTCTACAAGGCCATACTCTGCTATATATGCAGCTGGAGCCATGGGTCCCTCCCTGTGTACTCTTTGGTTGGTAGTTTAATCCTTGGGAGCTCTGGGGGTCTGGTTGGTTGATATTGTTGTTCTTCCTATGGGGCTGCAAACCCTTTCAGCTCCTTCAGTCCTTATTTTACCTCCTCCATTGGGGTCCCCTTGCTTAGTCCAATGGCTGACTGTGAGCATCAGCCTCTGTACACAAAAAAGATTCTTACATGAACTTCTTTGAGGCAAAGTTAAGGGTTAAAACTTTAAAATATAGACAACAGGAATGAGAAATCACTGCAGCAATTAAACCTTTAAAAGTTCACTTGAATAGTTCCATGTTATTATGTTGATTTTGCTATATTTTTTAATACAATTACTACTTTTAAATTCTTACATAAAAGATTTTGCCATTCCAAGCTGGAAGCAAATGTCAAAGAAATATTCAGCAACATCAAAATTATATGCCCTTTTATATTCACTATTCATTTTTAAAATAACTCTAAATGTTAGATATTTGATTTTAATAATCTGGGATCTAGAAGGGAAGCTACTTTAGTTGGACATTTATGCATAAGTTTCAAAAATTGCAGAATGTATTAGACATCGTTTTCTGGAAAAATGTAACCAATAAGCCACATGTATATATGCCCATATACCATATTTATTATGAATGGGTGTTCACTAGCTTTGATTTGCTTTCACAGGAGGAGTTAAGTAATCCAACAATGATATTTACCTGTTTAAAAGGTAAATAATTTTATAGTTGTTGAGTTCAGGAAACTGTATGCTTTTAAATTTTATTAAATGTGCATATAATTGTAGTGGCATACTTTGGTTATTATTTATTTAATTAGTCATTATTTAAAATAATATAAACTTAATTTTCTATTTATTTTTATTATTTCTGTCTTAATTCACTCACTAAACCCTTATTACAAAATTCTTATTTGTTACCAATCTTTATCCAAGAAATGTTTATATGATCCTGGGCACAAAGTTGAATAAAATAGAGATAAGATCAAACATTTATTGACAACACACCATAAAGAAATTTATTTTAAAATTCTTTGGTATCTATACAATTTTGTTATTTCTTAAAGATGAAGGTAAATTTGCAAAAATAAAAAGATATATTGCTTGTTTATTTTTATACAAGGATTTTAATCTTGGGGCTGGAAAATGGCTCTGGTAGAAGACTTGTGTTCCATTCAGCATTAATATGGCAACTCTCAGTGGTCTCTAACTATAGTCCAGGACAATCCAGCACATTCTTGTGGCCTGAAGGGGTACCAGGAACACATGGGTTACACTTGCTGGCAAAACGTTCATGTACAAATTCGTTTTTTCAAAAATAGTATTTAATCTTGACTTTATATATACCACTTACTTAATACTTCAAAACAGAATCTGAAAAATTTTGTCAAAATTGATCAATATTTTAATTTTATGTTTACCAATGCTAAGAGCAATATTTTATATAAATATGTAATACAAAATAGCAAAGTTTTATTTAGGGGCACTTCAGACACTGTTAAAAATTGCTAAAATTCATTGATTACTTTTAAATAAAATTTAATGCAGCAATACAAACAGAAACCTTTAGAATCAAATAATTTCAACATAGTCCAATTCAAGATGAAAACTTGAATATTTAAACAGTAAGCATTGATGGTAAGAAAGTAATAAAATTACCTGCTTTATATCATTAAATCATTATATTTATAGAACAGCAAAAAATGTTAGAGGTACAGTAAAAGCATCACAGTTCGTGGTGTAAATACTATCAAATGTGAGTTGAATTATGACAGCAAGCCTATCAAGGTGTGCTTGTGTTCTGCTCTAGTGGAAGGTTAAAGAGGTGGTAGCTAACTTGCTCATCTCCTTAATTTATTATCAATTAACATTACTAAATTCAAGGAAGTACCTTACAGAAATATGTAGTTGTCATTCTTGCCGAAGCATGTTATTTCTGTCAAGTGTTCATTTTTTATCTATTTCTCCACTTATATACAAATTGTTATGATATCATCATGAATCTAGGAACATATCCATTTGCCTGAAGTGCAGAGTTTGTATTTTGTTTTGATGGGGTTTCTTAAGAGAGCTTTCTCAGTTATGTTTCAAAAGTGCTTTGTTTGACATTGTTTCTGAAATAGACACTTACTTGGTAGAGTTGTTGGTTCTTAGCATGTTCACAATATTTCTCCAGTATCCCTGAGCTTATACTGTGGCTTTTGAAGTGGTATACTAGTTGTATAAAGAAATCCATCTTTTATACCTGGCTGATTTTCAGATCTACTTTTTATTGTTCTGTCTTCACTAAAATCCAGGTAGGTATATGTTTAAATTTTACATGTTCTGAGGAGGCTTGTTGAGCTATTAGAGTCTTAGAATTCCTTTAACTACAGTTTGAAAATATTCAGGGATCTTGTTATTAAGTATTTGTATTAGCTGCTTAGTGTCTTTTAGCAAATCAATAATAAAATTTCATACTCACAATTCTTATTCTTCAATTTAATTTTATTTTCATATTGTCCAGTTTTGTATTTAGAATATATTTGAAAGCATTTGTCTAAGTCTATATTGTATTCAATATTCTTCATTTTACTTTTTACTTCAAAAATTTCTTTTAGAATCTTTGCCAAGTTAGCCCAAGTTTTTCACATAAGCATATATGTCATTAGTTCTTATTTTTGTTTCTAATTTCCTAAAATATTGCATTCAATAGTCTGCAGTTGATAACTTCAGTATCTGAAAGTTTTGGGGAATTGTAATGATTTTTGTTTTGCTTATTCTCATAATATGCCTTGGCTCCTAATTTGCTTCATAAGTGTTTTTATATGTGTTCCTATTTTTTTATTGAAGCTTGCCCTGTGTGAACTTTGAAATATGTTAAAGTCACCATTTCTCAAGTGTATTTACAAAAATGTATGTATCTATATGCATTTAAGTAGATATTGTTATGACATGCAGTAGACTCATCTTGCTTGCTAGGTATTTATTAGAATATTTTACAAAGTTGTATAACAATTTAAACTTTCTCTTTCAAGATATGAACAATCACCACATCTTCTCATATACTTGGTCTATTTGATACTTCCTCCTAACTGTCTTGGTGGTAATTCAGCCATTATACCTTGTTTTTATTTGTTTAAAATGACCAGATAGTAAGTGAGATTAGTCACATTTTTATATATTAGTTGACCAGTAGATATTTTTCCTCTTTTGATTTTTTCCAGTTCTTTATTGTGTTTTTTTAAAAAATTTTTTCCTTATTGATACTAAGGTATTTTAATAACATAATCTTGAAAATAATTTTATTAGTTATCTATGTGTTAGTTATCATCTCATGGTGATTTCATTTTATTTATAGCTTCTTTAATGTTTAAAATATTCAAAGTTGAAAATAGTGGTTTATCTAAAATTTTCCTAAGGGCCATGAATTTTTATGCTTCATATTTGTGTCATGTTAGTTTGCTTTTCTGAATTAAATATTGAAGACAACAATGAGTTTGATCACAAATTATCAGTTGTACCTACCTGAATACACTTCCTAGAGACATGAAAGCAAATTGTAAGCAAGCCATTCTTTAAAACTTATCTTTGTGAAACGTCAATTTTCTTGGTATGTGAATGTAGCCTTTTAATTCTATTCCATTAGCCATCAGCTTGTTATTTCACTACTGTCAAAGAGTTTTGATTAATATATGTGTATTTAAGGGAGCTATTTATGTCCTCTTAAAGTCCTCTATCATCACCATGAGATGGGATTTTGAATCAGAATCTCACTTTTCTGGTGTGTTGGGGTATTCAGGTCTCAATATGGTGGGAGAACTGGGTTCTGATGATGCCAAGTAGATTTCTTTTCTGTTGCTTATGTTCTTGTGCTTTCCTCTCGCCATCTGGCTATCTCTGGTGGTAGTTGGTCTTATTGTCTCTGATTGGAGCCTATCTCTCATGTGAGCCTGTGAGCCTGGGTGTATCAGAACTCCTGTGGGTCATGCTGTCTCTGGGTGTGATTGGGGCGTGGAGAGCTGTAGCACAAGGTTCACTCCTGGGTGGTGAGGAACACCTTGATAGAAGCAGGATGGGATACAGGGTTTGTAGAGGGGGAACTGGGAAGGGAGGATAACAGTTGAAATGCAAATAAATAAAATAACTAGTAAAAATATGTATGTATTTAATCATCCTTGATAGATGCCAGTGGAGGAAAGGGTCTGCCTTTATCCTGTTTTTTTTTTCTTTTAAATTTTTCTAAATTTATTCTTGTTTTCTTTGCTCTTCTATATAAACTTGAACTAACTTGCCAGTTTTTATCCAAAGGAATGTATTGCTGTATTAAATGTAGACTTAATGGAGATATATTGATATCTTCCACTATTGAATTTTATCACCTCATAATATTGTATGATTTTCTAGTCCTATCACTTTTTATATCTTTAAAATCAATTTTTAAAAAATCTAGAATGCTTATTGTACTAAATTTCCTAGAGTTATTTCTTAATTTACAATTTAAAAATATTAGTCAAGATTCACATTCCTATTTTATTATTGATGAACAATAGGAATGCTATAGAATTTTTATAAAGTGTTTGATTTTTCAATATATTAGATTATCTTTGAGAAACAAAAACTATCTGCATTATTACCAGCATTTATAATCTCTATTACAATGGTAAATATTAAAGTTAAAAATAAAGCTGACTTAACACTTCAACAAATTTATTACTAAATATATTTACTGTAAGAGTTTATACATAGCATTTTCTACAAATGAACTTTAGCACTATTGAGTGTTTTCCCTTCATTTACAAGGATATTCAATTTTTTCTAGTTATATCTCTCATTATAGTCTATTCCTATATATTCCAGATATTTAGGTTTGAACTAACCTTGGATTTTGAGAATGCATGTTGTTATAAATTTGGATGGATGTACTATCCCACCTATTTTTAAATCTTTAAAAATTGTACTTTATGTATGTGTGTAGTCATGTATATGCCCTGGTATATGTGTGACAGCCATAGGATAACTTGTAAGAACTGGTTTTCTCTGTGTGAATCCTATGGATATAATACAGGTCTTCAGGCTTGATGTACACTGCCTTTACCTATGGGCCTATCATGCTAGCTCTGTAATCATTTTTAAATTATATTTATAAATTCTTATAAATTTAATTTATATTTATAAATTATATTTGCTTAATTTTCTTCAATTGTAGGGATATTATCTGGTTTAATTTCATACTAACTTCATAAAAACAATTAAATATATTTTATATTTTTATTTTGCCATGTTTGCAAAACATGAAATATTTTCTCTCTAAATTAAAATTATAACTGGTATCATCATTAGCACTGAAGAAAACATTGGTCAGGTAATATGATGCATAACTATTATTATCTTAGTCTGAAAAGTTTAAGGGTTCAGATATTTCTTGTTTCTGGGAAAATATAAAATCTGAAGAGAGAAAAATTTTTTAAATGTATCAGATGATTTTCTCTAGTAATACAACTATGCATCCAACAAGATTTTTTATCTATAAAAATTCTTTTGTGTATATTTTCAATTTTTAGTATATTATTATTATTTTACTTATTCACTTTACATCGTGTTCACTGCCCCCTTCCTGGTCACTCCCTCCCACAATCCTTCTCATCTCCCCATTCCTTTCTCCTCTGAGTGGATGGGGCCCCTTCTGTGTATCCCCCCACCTTTGGATATCGAGTATCTGTGAAGCTAGGCACATCCTTTCCTACTAAGGGCAGATAAGGCAGCCCAGCTAAAAGGACATATTCCATGTACAAGCAACAGCTTTTGGGATAGACCCAACTCCAGTTGTTCAGGACCTGCATGAAGACCAAGCTACACATCTGCTACATATGTGCAGGGGAGGCCTAGGTCCAGACTTTGCATGTTCTTTGGTTGGTGTTTCAGACTCTGAGAGCCCCAAGGGTCCAAGTTAGTTGACTTTGTTGGTCTTCCTATGGAATTCTTATTCCCTTAGAGGCTGCAATCATTCCTCCTGTTCTTCTATAAGAGTCCTCAAGCTCCATTCGCTGTTCGGGTATGGGTGTCTGCATCTGTCTGAGTCAGGGGCTGGGTAGAGCCTGTTAGAGCATAGCTATGCTAAACTCCTGTTTGCAAGCATAACAGAGTAACATTAATAGTGTCAAGGATTGGTGCTTGCCCATGTCGTGGGTCTCACGTTGGACTGGTTATTGGTTGGCCAATTGCACTGTCTTTGCTCTTCCATACCTGCTTTTCTTGTAGACAGGATAAATTTTGGGTTGAAAGTTTTATGGGTGAGTTTGTGTCCTTATTGCTCCAGTGAAGTTCCTGACTGGCTATAGGAGGTGTCTTCTTCAAGTTCCATATCCCTAATGCTGTGAGTCACAGCTAAGAACACCCCCAATGATTCTTGGGCTCCTTCCTTATCCCAGGTCTCTGTCTCTTCCTGGAGATGCCCCTTACCTTTCCCCCAACCCCATCAGTTGCAGATTTCTATTTATTCTCATGGTCATTTGACCATCCCTCCTGTCCCTCCCTATACCTGATCCTGTATCTCTTTCTGCATCTATCCCCTGTCCCACCCATTTACTTCCTTCTATCTGCTTCTGACTATTTTATTCCCTTTTAAGTCAGATTCAAGCATTCTCTCTTGTGCCTTTCTTCTTATCTAGCTTCTTTGGGTTTATGGAGTATAGCATGGATATCCTGTATTTTATGGCTAATATCCAGTAATAGGCGAGTACATACCATGCATGTCCTTTTGAGAATGGGTTACTTCACTAAGGATGATATTTTCAAGATCCATCCATTTGTAAGCAAATGTCACTATGCCTTTGTTTGTAGTAGCTGAATAGTATTCAATTGTGTAGCTGTACCACATTTTCTTTATCTATTCTTCAGTTGAGGGACATCTAGGTTGTTTCTATTTTCTGGGTATTACAAATAAAGCTATTATGAAAATAATAGCGCAAGTGTCTTTGTGGCTTGGTGGATATTTTGGGTCTATGCCCAGGAGTGGTATAGCTGGGTCTTGAGGTAGAACTTTTCCCAGTTATCTGAGAAACCATCGAATTGATTTCCAGAGTAGTTGTACAATTTGCACTCCCACAAACAGTAGAGTGTCCCCTTTACTCCACATCCTCACCAACATGTGCTGTCACTTGAGTTTTTGATCGTAGCCATTCTGATAGGTGTAATATGGAATTTCAGAAATTTTATGGAGTATATATTATATTTTAGTTTTCAAACATGTGAACCACTTTTGTGATTACCAATTAACTTTTGATTTAAATATAAATGAATTGGAGTGGCATTTTTTTAGATTCTTTGTGTCTTTAAATGTCCAATGTATTTTGAAAACAATTTTATAGTATCTATTTAATACATTTGTCTAACATGTATTTTAGATCAAATATTCTGTGTTCATTTTATTGTTATGATTTGCTAGTTATCTTAAATATTTGCAAATGAGTGTATATTTATCTCACTAGTAAGACTTTGTATGCATTTGTACTTGAAGATGGATATAAATTCAATGCTATGTTACTAAATCAAAACTAAGTGCTTTAGTACTGTCAGGACACTAAGATGAGATCAGTTATTCTTGAAGAACATGAAGAATTGAAAGCTAATCTACATTTATAAATCACAAATCATGTTTAACAAAAGGAGTAAAAGTGTTTTCTTGGTCCTGGGCCCTGCTTTGTACTTTTAGGAAGAGTTACAAATTACTTGATTTCTAATTCTAGCCATGGGTGTTAAAATGATATTTTTGTCAATGCTAGACTATAGATATGTGTGGTGATAATTCCATATAATCTAATTTCCTAGAAATTTCATAGAAATGTTAACCTGTATCAATAGACTTTATGATAGTTACAAAAAAAAA
>JADRCC010103778.1:0-11171 GCA_019843855.1 Hylomyscus alleni
GTCGGATTTCTGAGTTCGAGGCCAGCCTGGTCTACAGAGTGAGTTCCAGGACAGCCAGGGCTACACAGAGAAACCCTGTCTCGAAAAACCAAAAAAAAAAAAACAAAAAACAAAAAACAAAAAAAAAAACACTGAAGTAAGGAAAATAGCTCCCTCAACTTGCTGGGCTAGAGGAAAGGAACTCTAAACTTTTTGTGATTGGCTGATCTTAGTTGTCAGCTTGACATTCCTGGAAGAGGAAACCTCAGTTGAAGAATTGCCTCCACCACATTAGTCAAATTAGGGGCTTATATGTGACATTTTCTTAGTTCCTATGTGGTGATGTAGGGAGGCCTAGCCCTCTATGGTAGCACCATTCCTAGGCAGGTAGGCCTGGATCAGAAAGCTAGCTGTGTGTGAGCAGTGGCCTTCCATCCTCCACAGCGGCCTTCCATCCTCCACAGGCCTCTGCATCCGTTTCTGCTTCACGGTTCCTACCTTAAGTACCAGCCCAGACTTCACTCCCTGAAGGACTGTGGGGTGGACATCTAAGCCAAATAAACCTTTTGCTCCCAGAGTTGCTTTGGTGGGAGTTTTATCGCAGCAAAGAAAAAGCAAACTAGAACACCCGTGTAGGAGAAATCCGATGTCTGAACTTCCCTGGGTTCTGCTGCTGTTGCCTTCTTCAAAGTTTTGATTTAAGACAGCAACTTACAGAGGAAAGTGGGGCCCAAGTTCAAAAGGCAGGACGGGAGGTGGGGTGGGGTCGTGGGCAGTGTCCTGATGTAAAAACAGATGGGAACATTTCCTTGGTCTCCTGAAGGATTGGCATGGAACAGGCAACAAGATCCAGGGTCTAGAGTGATGGAGCATGATCCTACCAGCTTCTTCTCCTTCTGACAACCCACATCCCCCATTCATTCATTCATTCATTCATTCGTTCATTCAACAAGCACCTGCACCCCATGCTCTTATGGGAAATGAGAAAGTTCTGGCCCGTCCTGGAGCCTGGGAGCAGCAGAAAGAAAAAGCAGCCCAGGGCCTTCTGGAACCACTGGGTGCAGATGCGTCCAATACAGAAGTTGTGTGGTGTGGGCAATTGATCTCATGTCTTCCCTTTTCAGAAGGGGATCCAGAGACTAGCTATTTGGGCAGCTCGGGGACTATCCACTTTTTTAGCCCAGACCTCCTAAAGCATCTCAGATGTGCCCTTGAGCATGATCAAGGGTAACAAATGCCCAGCAGAGTAAATGAAAATAGGACTGACTAGTGTTGTTTTGTTTTTTTTTTTTTTTTTTTTTTAACACAGAGAGAAAAGGCTCCTAACTTTCAGATGGGCCCACAGAAACTTGCCTCTCACAGCTTCCCTTGCAGCTTGGCATGCCTATGTGATCGAATTATTGAAATGTAGGGAGAAGGTGGCTTTAGAAAGTTGATGTATGCTCTTTGCCCTGGGTGTCACTTTATCCAGCTGGCTGACTAGAACTTGGATGCCACTGTCTCAGACCATGAAATGGAAACCACACGGAACAAAACAACAAGACAGAAAGAGCCCAGGTCTTATCACTCAGTTGTCCTATGTTTTTTATATAAGACGGAAATAAGCATCCACCTTATTGTTTTGGATTGCTGAACACTTACACTGAAACTCAGTGGTAACCCTCATGTCCAGCTCAATCACTTGACTGCTCAAATAGTGCACAGAGAATAGGCCAGTCCACTATTATCTAATGTCCTACGATTTTCCTTGGGAGAACTCCACACAACCCAGAATTGGATCAACTGGCTAGTAACTGCACCCCCAATTTGAGTAGCAGTTTCCTAAAGGAGCTTTGTCCCATGGCCACCATCCTGTCCCATAGCCACCATCCTGTCCCATGGCCACCATCCTGTCCCATGGCCACCATCCTGTCCCATAGCCACCATCCTGTCCCATAGCCACCATCCTATCCCATGGCCACCATCCTGTCCCATAGCTACCATCCTGTCCCATGGCCACCATCCTGTCCCATAGCCACCATCCTGTCCCATGGCCACCATCCTGTCCCATGGCCACCATCCTGTCCCATAGCTACCATCCTGTCTCATAGCCACCATCCTGTCCCATAGCCACCATCCTATCCCATAGCCACCATCCTGTCCCATAGCCACCATCCTGTCCCATGGCCACCATCCTGTCCCATGGCCATCATCCTGTCCCATCGCCACCATCTTGTCCCATGGCCACCATCCTGTCCCATAGCCACCCATCGACCCAGTGTATAGGAGGCACATTTCTACAGCAGCATGAGCACATGGTCTCTTATAGGTCAGAGAGGATGGGAGTGGACTGGCCATGTCACCAAAGAGACTCTGTGGGACTTTTGAGGTCTGGAAGCAAAGTGGGCTGCCCATCTCCTGTTAACCCACTCAGGAGCCTGTGGGAGATGGAACAGAGGAAGTCAGACATGTGCCACAAGATGTGGGAATGCAGGCTGGAAAATGGCTCAGCGGTTAAGAGCACTGACTGGTCTTTCAAAGATCCTGAGTTCAAATCCCAGCAACCACATGGTGGCTCAGAACCATCTGTAATGAGATCAGATGCCCTCTTCTGGGATGTCTGAAGACAGCTCCAGTGTACTTAATAATAAATAATAAGTAATAATAAATAAATATTTTTTTTAAAAAAGCAGGGCAGTGGTGGCTCATGCCTTTAATCCCAGCACTTGGGAGGCAGAGACAGGCAGATTTCTGAGTTCGAGGCCAGCCTGGTCTACAGAGTGAGTTCCAGGACAGCCAGGGCTACACAGAGAAACCCTGTCTCGAAAAACCAAAAAAAAAAAAAAAAGTGGGGATGCTCTAGGCCTCTTTGAACATGGCAGTAACTGGTAACAACAGTTGAGTCTGGGAACTGCTAATATTGTGGTACCTGTAGTGGTCAGCCTTCAGTGGTCTTCATCTGCCAGTAACCCCAGTCTCTGAACAGTCACCTCCCATAGTGAACAGGTCTGGCCTGTGTAAGTCAACAGGATATTGTAGGTGTGGCTTCTGAGGCTTGGTTCCAAGAGGCATCACAGACCTCTTTTCTGGGGGAAGTCCTGGTACCATACCCTAAGGATGCTCAGCCACCATTCTCTTAGAGTTGTCCACACAGCAGACCTGAGGGTTCCTGCCACAGTCAGGTGAGGGAGCTCTCCAGGAAGCCTACTGACCCCAGGTCACACCCCAGAGCTACAGCCTGACCCACACTTTAGCCTCAGCTCTAAGGGGACCCTGAGCTAGAATTCCTCAGCTAAACTGCTCCTAAATCCTGACCTCCTAGAAACCATATCAAAACAAGCATTTAAACCCACTGAATTGTGGGTAATATGTTATATAGCAATCAAGGAACACACACTGGCATTCTCCTTCCTCCCTCATGCCGGGGCCAGCCTGGACAAACCATTTTAAGAGTCAGAGAAGTCTCTAGCTCAGTGACCTGGATGAATTGCTTAAATGGCTATGTCCAGGCCTGAAGTTAAGGGTATTAAGTCCTTATACGTGTGGCAGATAGCCTGAGACTGCCCTAGTGATTGTGACCTCAGGTACTGGGATCCTGGGTCATCCCCTCCCCTGGGACATGGGCTGGATTTACTAGCTTGTGCCAAATGAACAGAACATCACATATTGATGTTGTTTCATAGATTATGTTACAAAAAAGATAGCAGCTTCTGTCTCAGACAGTAACTCACTACCTCTTGGGTCAGTGGCTTGGAGAAGGGAGCTGCCGTATTGTGAGGCCGCCCTCCAGGGAAGCCACGTGACAGCTTGCAACTGAATCAAAAATATCGATGCGCATGTGACTGGCCAGGGACTGGTCAGCTCCAGCTGCATCTTGGGACATTGCAGCCCAATGGGATATCTTGACTGGGCCTCTGAGATGCCATGACCAGAGGCAACCCAGTCGATTCTCACAGAACAGCATTTTTTTTTTTAAGCCCACAACATGTCTTGATCCATGACCCAACAGCAGAGAGCAAATGTGCTGCTCTACAAGTTGTCTGGGAATGGGAAATGCCCGGCATGTTGTAGGTGCTCATTAAATGCTTGCTGACTAGATGACTCCACAAAAAGAATTTCCTGAAGGGAAAGCTTCCTTGACACCGTATGCTCACTCTCTTCTACCCATTCCTGCCAGAAACACCACTGCTCATTGTTTTAGGCAGGGAATATCTGGGTTGGGTTTGTTTTCTGTAATGAGATTCTAATTCCTGTTCTATAGGAGGGGCTGGCTCAGCCCAGTCTGGATGGAGGATTAAAATACAATAACCCATTGTCAAACTCAGCGAGGATTTAAAGGAACTTCGGTCTCAGAAAACAGGACTCTGAAAATGTGACTATTCTTTCTTGCTCTGCTGAAGTCCTCTGACCAGCCAGAGATGCTTGTTCATTCCTTATGTGGTTATTCACTGGCTGTCTTAGTTAGGGTTTTGCTGCTGTGAACAGACACCATGACCAAGGCAACTCTTATAAGGACATTTAATTACAGCTGGCTTACAGGTTCAGAGTTTCAGTCTATTATCATCAATATGGCAGCATCCAGGCAGGCATGGGGCAGAAGGAGCTGAGAGTTCTACATCTTCATCTGAAGGCTTCTAGCAGAATACTGGTTTCCAGGCAGCTAGGGGAAGGGTCTTAAAACCCACACCCACAGTGACACACCTACTTCAACAGGGCCACACCTTCTAACAGTGCCACTCCCTGGGCCGAGCATATACAAACCATCACACTGGCTCCTCTTTGTGGAACACGTTCTCCAGGAGATGAATGCGGCATAGCTCTGATTTCAAGAAACCAGGGAGGAAGTTATAGCAAAGGTGTTGGTACCAAGGTCCCGTACAGAGTAGGAGAAAGTCTGGGGGCTGGGAGTCCCAGGGGAGGAGACCCCCAATGCTAAACCATGGGGGTGTTTGAACTCTTCCAACTGAAGATGATAAAAATCATCTCAAATTAATGTGAACTGTCCTTGTCAGGAGAGAGGGAGAGAAGGGGAGGGGATGATGGGACAAATGGGGGAGGAGGGGAAGAGGGAAGGGAGAGGAGGAAGGAGTTGGGAGAAGGGGAGAGGAGAAGTACCTGTGGCCCTAGGTGCACAGCCTCATCCTGTGCACACACACCAAGTCAGATGGAGGTAGAGTAGCTCTGTAAGGCAGCTCCAGGTGGCATTGCTAGAGACACGTAGAGGATATTGGAAGGCTAAAACATGATGTCTTAGACAGGAAGTCAGGGAAAACTCCCCAGAAGAAGAGGAGTCTGAGCCAAGACAGGAAGCACAAGAAGAAATTAGTCATGAGGAGACATAATGCTGTGTAACAAATTCTCCCAAAACACCACATAGGTTTCAGTGCCTGAGGACCGGGGCTCTGCGTCTCCATGGACCTCCGTTGAACATTACTTGTGACACAGTGAGGGCAGGGGAGATTGAAACGGACTGTTTTCATAAAGCAGTTTCCGCTCAGAGTTGAATCTGAAATGTCTCCACAGGCTCATGATTTGAACCTTTGTCCCACAGCGTATGGTACTATTCTGAAGGTTGTGGGGTCTTTAGGAGATGGGTTTGCTGGTAAAAGTAGACCTTTAGAGGCCTTTGAAGGCCATTCCCACCGGTGGGTATGACCCCAAGCTCTCTGCCTGAAGCTCTGACAGCATAGGCCAAGCTGTTCCTACTATTATCCTTCCTCACCAGGATGCATGGCCCTCCCCTTGGCTCTGAGACTATGAGCCAAGATAAACCCATCCTCCTTTAAATTCCCTTGTCCAGGAATCTGGTGACAGCAATGACCAGCAGAGTCTACACGCTGGCTATGGAGCTGGAGAACGGCAGGCAGGCTGACTGGGTGGGAGCTAAACAGTAGAGGATATGGAGGGCCATGTGAAATATTTTTTTAAAAAACATTTTTTATAGGCAGTGAGGGTTTGGAAACGTTTTAAGTTAGGTCAGGTTGTGGTAGCTGACTCTAGAGTTTGAGATAGCCCAACCCAGAGCATTCTTTTTCCTGCCTGTGTTCTGTCTTCGCTCCAGGTGGCTTGGCTTCACGAAGGGAGTGGTACCGACTCAAGAGAGAAAAGTACACTGCAGACAGGAAAAACCATAAGGGTGGAGCCATCTAAGCCCTCTGATCCCAGACATGAAGCTAAACAATTCAGATCAAGCTCGGCTGGGTTCCGATTTGCTACGTTTTATTCCTCCTGTTTCAGAATGGTAATATATACTCCATACCACTGTATGTTGAAAGTATGTCATTTGCTTTTTGTAATTTTTCTCTGTATAGCCCTGGCTGTCCTATAACTAGCACTGACTTCAAACAGGCTGGCTTCAAACTCAGAGATTCCCTTATCTCTGCCTCCTAAGTTCTGGGGTTAAAGGCTGGTGCCACTACTACCTGGCTGTCATTTGCTTTTAAATGAGGTTGAGACTATGGTAAACCATGAGGACTTGAAGTTGGACTGATTACATTTTACATTATGGTATGGCCATGTGCCTCTGGGGACCAGGGAGCAGAATGTAGTGGTTTGAGTGAGAGTGACCCCTATATGATTATATACTTGATTAATACTCAGTCTTCAGTTGGTGGAAATATTTGGGAAGGATTAGGAGGCGTGGCTTCATTGGAGGAGGTACATCACTAGGGGTGAACTTTGAAACTTCTAAAGACTTGAGAGAATCCTACTGTCCTTCCTGCCTCCTGCTTGTGGATCAAGATGTGAACTCTCAAACCAGGTGTGGTGGCATCCATCTTTAAACCCAGCCCTAGGGAGGCAGGGGGCAGGCGGATCTCTTTGAGTTTAAGGTCAATCTGGTCTCCATATAGTGAGTTCCAGGACAGCCAAGGTTACATAAAGTAGTGGTTCTCAACCTTCTTAATGCTTCCACCCTTTAATATAGATCTTCATGTTGTGGTGATCCCCAACCATAAAATTATTTTTGTTGCCAGTTCATAACTGTAATTTTTCTACTGTTATGAATGGAAATAGAGGTTTGCCAATGGATTCATGAGCCACAGGTTGAGAACCTCTGGCATAGAGATACCTTGCCAGAGAAGGTAGAAGAAGAAGAAGAAGAAGAAGAAGAAGAAGAAGAAGAAGAAGAAGGCTGTTCCAGCTCCATGTCTCTGTTCTAAGCCCCTAATTCAGCAGTCAGAATCCACCCTTCAACCTGATGGGTGTTAAGGGGAGTCTGAGGATACTAAAGGGAAATTCCCATCATGCAAAGCAAAAGGGTAGGGGAAGCACATCTTGCTCTGACAATGTGCAGTGCTTACCTGGTGGCAAGAGTGGAGATGGGGTTGGAGAAGGAGGCCCAACAGAAGGCTTCTAAGCAAGAGGATAGGTGGGGGCAGGCAATAGTCTGGAAGCCTGGTCTATACAGCAAGTTCCAGGACAGCCAGAGCTACACAGAGAAACCCTGTCTGGAAAAACCAAGCAAACAAACAAAAAGTTAATCCAGATTAATGTCCCTCTAGTGACTTTACGCAGCCACTAACCGATTTAAGCCACCATTGCCTTCTCTCACCTGAATCAAATGCTGATATTACATGGATTCCTGCTCTTGTTTTTACTGAATACATCCTACTCCTGACTTTGTAACCAGAACCAAGTCCCATGTAAATCAGGCATTCTCTTCCTCTACCTACAAAACCTGAAGCTTCTTGTCTCACGTAGTAAGAGGCTAATGGCTCCCATGGCCTCAGTCTGTAGGGCTAGCCTATGTCACATCTGACCTCCTTCCCCATCCCTTCCTCTGCTTGCTTGGTTCTGGCTACAGTGAATTTTTGGCAGGCCTCCAACACAGAAGACATGCCCCTGCCTCAGAGTCTTTGCACTGCTGCCCTATCCAGGACCCTCCATGTCTCTGAAACAGAGTTTTAAGAAAAAGATAGTGTGGGGCTGGCGAGATGGCTCAGTGGATAAGAGCACTGATTGCTCTACTGAAGGTCCCGAGTTCAAATCCCAGCAACTACATGGTGGCTCACAACCACCTGTAATGAGATCTGATGCCTTCTTCTGGTGTGCCTGAAGACAGCTACAGTGTACTTAATTATAATAATAAATACATCTTTAAAAAAAAAGAGAAAAAGAAAAAGATAGTTTGAAGCCCAGAGAGACGACTCTGCAGTTAAGTGCGCCTATGTCCTTTCCAAGGACCTGAGTTCAGTTCCTAGCACCCACCCTGGATAGTTCACAACTACCTGTAACTCCATATTGGGAGACCCAATGCCTCTGGCCTCCACAGGTACCTGTACACTTGTGCACATACCTCCCAAAACCCTCCCCCACACTTTCTCTCTCCCATGCACATGTTTAATTTTTTTAAAACAACAAACCCTTTTAAAAGCATACATAGTACGTGAGTGTACATGGGCCAACAGTACAGTAACTTATCAAGTGGCTGGGAATGAGTGTGCTGCGCTTCTCTGTGCTGACAGCCCCACAGGCATGCTTACAGGAGTCTCGTCTCAAACTCAGGAAGTGGGTGAAATGCTTCCACCTTGATTCTGCTGTCCCTGCAAGAGGTTCTCGGCCTCACCATCATCTTCAGGGATCACTGTCTTACACAGAGTCTGCCATCTTTCCGAGATGTAAGATGCTATGACTAGGTAATGATGGGCACGAGCGGTGTTACGAACAGGGATGTGGACCTAAACCAGGTGAGTGGCTCAGAAATAGAATCAAGGGCCCTGATCGCTTCCCACCATAAGAGCAAAACACCTAGGAAGAAATACTTAGGAAGGGAAACAGTGATTTGGACTCACAACTTTGGAGGTTTCAGGGTGCCACGATTTGTGGCAAAATAGCGCCTCATGATTGGAAGGCCAGGGATATAGGAAGAGATATATATCCCAGCAGGAAGCAAAGCACAGGGAGAGAGGGTAGGAGCCAGTTTCAGCTTTCAACAGCACATCCCTAACCTAACCATCTCCCCCTAGGCCCACCTACAGAATATAAGCCTTCGACTCACAGGCCTTTGGGAGACAGTCAGGATTTAAAGCATGGTGGAGGTTTGCATGAGCTCATGGGTTTTAACGTGTGTGCAGACGGGTAAATGAATAGATGAATGAGGGGTGAATGGATGATAAACAGACAAGTGCATATGTAAAATCTCCCTAGCTCTGTAACCAGTCTGGAAAGGGCTTGAATCACACACTCACTGTGTAATCTAAGCAGCAGATTCACACATCACACACGGGGCTCCTAGCACAGGGAAAGTACCAGGTGAGTCTGGAGCCTTGTTTGTAAATGTCAGGAGGAAAGACGTGCTCACCCCAGACTCCACTCACCACACACAGGACTCCCAGTATGGGGGAAAGTACCGGATGAGTCTGGGGCCTAGTCTTTAAATATCAGAAGTAAAGACACACTCGAGGTATGACGAGGGCAAGTCAAAAGGACACAGGAGTCAGAGGGAAGGCACTCCCAGGAGCAACATCACCATCAATAAGGATTGTGACAGATGACCATCCAGGAGAAAATAAAGATCTGCTGGGTTGTATTGCTCTTAAAGTAAAGACATAGCTGAACAAATGGAAAAGAAAGAAGAGTTCTTCCTCATATTGGAGTACCAGTTGGGGAGCTGGAAGAAAGGGTAGAATTACTACCTCACTTGTCAAAGCTGCCTAAGGTAATCAGGTGACATCCAAGGACAAAGGCAGTGCTGAGAACAGCATCTGCTCCAACCAGCACTCTTCCGGTCTCCTCCTCTCTCTAAGAGACTTGAAAGACTGGAGAGCTAGCTCAGTGGTTAAGAGCACTGACTGCTCTTCCAGAGGTTCTGAGTTCAATTCCCAGCAACCACATGGTGGCTCACAACCATCTGTAATGGGATCCGATGCCCTCTTCTGGTGCGTCTGAAGATAGGGACAGTGGACTCATCTAAGCTGTCAATTCTTCGCTCCTGGAGCCTGGTAGTGCCACATACGTTGTGATTATAAAAAGATAAAGAAGTATAAGATTATGTTCTAAGGTGTGGTGAGGTGTGGGGGAAGGGAGTGTCTCAGCGGGCCCATGCTGAGGCATCCCTTCCCCGTGAAGGACCAGCCACTGGATGGTACAGTATAGAATAGAGTTTATTTAGGGCATGGGGAGGGGAGTTAAGAGGGTAGTGGAGGCAGAGAAAGGCAGAGAGAAGGAGAGAGTAGAGAAGTAGAGGCCAGCAATGACCATGTAGAGAGGGGGGAGGGGGGAGGGAATGGGAAGAGACGGGAAGCAAGAGGCAAGAGAGGCAAGAGTGAGAGAGGCAAGAGAGAGGAAGGGGCAAGCAGCTTCTTCTATAGTGGGCCAGGCTTATCTGGCTGTTGCCAGGTAACTGTGGGGAGGGGCATACCTGGCTGCTGCCAGGTAACTGTGGGGGTGGAGTAGCTGCTCGTGTAATAACAGCTGGCCCACCCTCGTTTATAATGTGGAGAGGAGATGCAAACGCCCTCCCGCCTTAGCGGCCAGCTCTGTATCACATACGTGTGCACGTATGTAAAGGAGTGCGTGGAAATGCAGTGTCTCCAGTTTGTCACGTACTCCCCATAGCAGCGAACCCACCTTGGTCGCTGACCAGCGAGAGGTGAGATTCTAATATTTTCAGCGTTACGTTGGAAGATGCTGGATGCCTTGGTCTATTTTCTGAGCCCTGCCTCCTGCCTCCCTTGTAGTCCTTACTGGGTCTCTGAACCCATGTGCAAAGGACAGCCCAGGCCCTTCTTGGCTGATACATTAAGGAAGTTGTTCTCACCCTTCCTAATGCTGGGAACCTTTAATACAGTTCCCTATGTTGTGGCATTTCTGTTTCATAACTGTCATTTTGATACAGTTATGAATTGTAATGTGAATATCTGCGCTTTTTGATGGTCTCAGGCAATCCCTCTGAAAAGTTCATTCGAGACTCCACAGGGGTCAAGACCCACAGAGTTAAGGCTGCATTGGACACTGGCATTGGACACTGTCTCTAGATGATGTGCTTCAGACTGTGCTGAGACTGCATTTTAATCCTATCCCTGTCCCTTGCCTCCGTTCTCAGGGTGTGGGACCCAAAGCGGGTAGTGAGCCACTCTGGGCCTCAGCTGGCTCATTCCTAACCTGGGGTCCATGGTGGCTCTAAGTCATGCTTTATGACCTATGTCTGGAATCTAGCTTACACATTGCACTCACTGAAATGGTCCTCTGCTTCTTGCTCTCGGGGGTGGGGG
>JADRCC010103784.1:0-10368 GCA_019843855.1 Hylomyscus alleni
TAAACAATCTCGTATATTAATGATTTGTTTTTAAGTACATTTTTGAAATACCACTCTGGCTTTCTCCACAGTAGTTTTTTTTTGTTTTTTGTTTTTTGTTTTTTTTCGAGACAGGGTTTCTCTGTATAGCCTTGGCTGTCCTGGAACTCACTCTGTAGACCAGGCTGGCCTCGAACTCAGAAATCCGCCTGCCTCTGCCTCCCAAGTGCTAGGATTAAAGGTGTGCACCACCACCACCCGGCCCAGAGCAGTTTTTTTTTTAATAGTGGGACAATGGACAATTTAGCTAGATAATTCGTTGTCACAGGTGACTGTTTTGTGCATTACCAGATGTTCTGTTAGCACCCCTGGCTATTACTGAACTGATGCCAGCAGCAGTTTCCCTTTGCCTTATTTCTTACCTACCATATTCACACAAGCAAGCTATTTTTAATTCTTAAACAGCTTTATTTTTGCTTTTTCTATAACATGAAAATATATATCAAACATGCAATTAATTTGAAGATAAGATATTATGCAATCAACATTAATCTTAATTGATCAATGAAATTACACTCAACAACAGTACTCTAATATTTAGGGATGGGATAAAGTGACTAAAAGATGTTTAAACTAGCTAATAAAATTATGTCATTTAACGTTTTATACTGTATAATACATATAAAAGAAACTTGTGCAAAATGTCTTGGTATCAAGGAATACTGTAAAACTTAAGATAGCAAACAAACCTATAAAGTTTCTTTATCAGAATAGTATGAATGCATAAAAATGACAATTCTTTAAAGACTACTTTTACAAATATCAACTCCACAGAAATCAGATATACAATTACTAAGCATACTCCCAAAAGTATAAACATGAGCATTTAGAACACACAATTTTAAAATATAGTAAACTTTATACTTATGAGACTGCAAAAGTCCCATTTCACACAGTTGTATAAAGAAATGTAATCTGACATGAAATTCATGAATTATTCTCCTGTTGAAACCAAATTTCACATAAAAACCATTACAAAATAAGACAGGACATCTTAACAAAAATATGGAGCTCATGAATTAAGTCTCCTGTTGAAACCAAACTTCAAAAAACACCACTACAGAGCAAAACAGGACATATCAGCAACATTATGTTTTGAGGTTCATGAGTTATTCTTATGTCAAAATCAACTTTACAATAATACTATTGCAGAGTAATACAGGGCACCTTAGCAAAATGACGTTTGTTGAAAGCAAGTTTCATAAAAACACCATTGTTGAATAATACAGGTCATTTTAGCATATGAAGTTTACGAAATTGTCTCTTGTTGAAACTAAACTTCAAAAAAACACCATTGCAGAAGATAGGATACCTGAGCAATTTGAGGTTTGTGATTTAGTTCCCTGTTGAAACCAAACCACAAAAAATCAACTCACAGAATAACATAGAACTTCTTAGTGACAATAGGGTTTGTAATTTAGTCTCCTACTGAAATCAAACTTCTCAAAAAACTTCAGTGCAAAATAGCACAGACCATTTGAATTAGTCTATTGAAAGCAAGTTTCATAAAAATACCACTGCTGAATAAAACAGGTCATCTTAGGATATCTAGTTCTTGAAACAGTCTCTTATTGAAACCAAGTTTCATAAAATTACCACTATAGAAGATAGGATATCTTAGGAATATGAGGTTCACGGTTTTGTCTCTTGTTAACCAAATATCTCAAACTACTCCAGCATAAAAAGACCATAGGCCATCTTTAACAACAATATGAGGTTTGTGAATAGTCTCCTATTGAAACCAAACTTTGCAAAACAGCACTGAAGTATAAAATAGAGCATCTTATCAACATAAAACTTTTAACTTTTGCTCTGTCAAAACATAAACTTCAGATATGTACAAAATTCATTTGCAATAACTTTCCTAGAAAATATTCAAACTAGGAGTATATTTATTCTTAGGCACATTACTGTAAAATACTTCCCAGGCTTCAAAAGGATCTCACTTCTTTTTACTGGTCAGTCTTATTCTTAACATGTGTTAAGATATGCGATTTCAGGTTTGTTGACTGAGCAAACTTCTTGTTGCAGGCATCAAATGGGCACACGAAGGGTTTGTCTCCAGTATGGATTCGCACATGTGTGCGCAAATTGAAATCCAGGGAAAAGCGTCTCCCACAGCCTTCAAAGGTACACTGGTAGGGCTTCTCTCCAGTGTGAACCAGCTGATGACGTTTCAGCTTCGAACTCTCAACAAAAGCTTTGCCACATTCTGCACAGACATGCACTCTAGGCCCATGGATGTGCAAGTGCTTTCTCATAGCAGAATTATCTTTGAACATCTTCTCACAGCCTTTATGAGAGCATGGTACAGGTCTTGGAAAGTCTCCTTTTGGCTTTTTGGGTTTCATGCTGGTAAATTCTGCCAGCTGTTTGGGATCAGAAAGATCAATGCCAGGTATTCCTTCAGGAGGAAATTTCTTTCCTGTCATATACTCAGAATAATCAGGGGGTGACTCACCAGCCTGTCCTTCAGTCATGGGCTCTTCTTTTTCATTATTATCCTCCCATATAGGGAAGGGAAATTCTCCATCAAGACCATCGATTTGCATCTGCTTCTGCTCCCACTGTTTGTCACCCAGGTCAGGGTTTATTATGCCTTCTTCTGCACTGGCCTCGATAATGGTTTTCAAACTACAGAGACCCCCTCCAAAGGAGCTGAGCTCATCTTGATCATTATCTGCCGCCATGAAGCCAGTAAAAGAGGCAGTGGTCGGATGGAGATAGTCGTCTTCATTAATTGGCAAAACCATCTGGCTTTCAAATTCAGTACCAAGTAGTAGGTTGTCTGAGTCTTGGTGGCTCACCACCTCCTCTCGTGTCTGCACGATAATCATTTCCTGATCGTGATCTCCACTATTCAGGTTGCTGCCCGAAAGTGGCTGCAGAGCAATAAGAGGAGAGTGGTAGTGGCCACCATGTGCCCAATCGACACCTACATCTCCATATACTTCGATGGTTTGGCTTACGTTGGTTTCCAAAGAAACCGTCTCAATATCATTGATATCATCGAGAGGCTGAAGCTCCACAAAATCAGCTGGAACCTCTGCATTTTCTGTGGTGCAACAAATAATTTTCTCTGTCTCTGAGGCCATGGCGGAGACCCACGTACCGGTTCTGGGTAGCAAGCTGGTGGGAGAGAGCTGTGGAGTAGAAAAAAAATCAGGGGACGAAAAGCACGCACTTGCGTGCTAAATAAAACAAAAACAAAAACAAAAACCCAAAAAAACAAAACAAGAACCGCCCCCACTCCCAAACAACAAACTACAACAACAAAAAAAACAAACCCGAGAGAGCTTGACGAAAAGCGTGTGCTTCAGAGAAAAGCGGCTATCGTTGTCTTCCTCGTCGAAGTGGTGGTGGTGGTCGTCGTCAACGACGTCTGAGGCACTAAGGTGTTTCCGGAGGCGCTTATAGGTGTTTCCGGAGGACAAGACGCATGCGTTGAACGTGTCACTGGATACGTCACTGGGCGCGCCACTGGATACGTCACTAAACTGCGACAGACCATCAAGAAAGCTTCTTTTGCGCATGCCTACTTGGTCGCGCAACTTCCTGCAGAACTTTCCCTAAGTTTCCTGCTGTCCTCCAGTCTAGTTATTGATTGAATATAAATTTCCCATCTAGGTTCCTTACTGAACTTTTCTATATTTTATTTCAGTTGATTTCTTTCCTACCCTCTGCCAGGCTTATGTCAGATCTAGGAAAAAAAAGAAAGTCTACTCCTTTAAAATTTTAAGCTGTGTGTCTGAATATTATACAAATATTCTACTGGTGAGCTTCATACTCTCAGCCCCATTATAAATGTTTATTTCCCTTAACATATATGCCAACAGTTAATATCAGTAATAGTTGATTGTTTTGCCCTTTAATATATTTAAATAAATACACAAAACATTCAACTACTCCCATTATTAAGTATGGCTTTTAAATTATTAATGTTAACTTTTAGTCTTAACATGTTAGATAAGGAAAATTTCCCAATAGTAAACTTTCATTTTCAAAACTTTCCAATATTAAATCACCCCTTCATTCTTGAAATATACCATATTTTCTGCTTTATTGCAATATATAATATATCATGACATATAATGTATATTATATATATTTATTGTATAAATATATATTCATATATCACAACATAATCAGATGTGATATATAATATATAAAATATATTATATAATTCACATATATTTGTATGTATTATAAAAACATGTTATATAGCATATATAATTATAATATATGCTATATATGTTATATACATATAGTATCTCTATTATATATACATATATAATACATATAGTATCTCTATTATATATATTTATATACATAACAATATACATTATATATACATCTGTGCTGTATTTTCTTAATAAAACAAAACTTAATTTCTGCTAGATATTAGAGGGCATATGTCTATGTTCTCAATTTTGAAGGTGGAGGCAGAAAGAAGGTGTAGTTCAAGATGAGTCTGAACTATATAGTGATACCATATGCCAAAGAAGAAAACAACAAAAAACCCCAAACCTTCCACAAAAATCAATCTATGGCAAACAAATAATGAGAAAAAAGCTTAGCAGCTTTTTGTATATGATCTGAAAAGTTTATGCTAAAATTCCCTTTTCCTTTTAGACTCTACTTCTGATAAAATACGTATGTATATGGAATAAAAATTGTGGAGAAAGAACTGAGAAACTGAGTATTATGCATGTAGTATAAACGTAAACTTTTAAATTATGATAGTACTTTGAAAAGTTAATGTTACCTAACTGTTGTGTATATTAAAATATTTGCCTTAATATAAACATTACTAGATAGTAGTTATTATATAAATAAACATGGTTCATGATGTATTATAACTGCATTGTACTATAATATCAATGGAAAATGGCTATTATGACATTCAGCAATTATTTAATGTTTAAAATGTGCTTTATAGGATGGGTACATTTTTTACTATTATAGCATACATTATCACACTTTATAATCTTTTTTAAAGAAAACAATTTATGGGGCTGGACAGATGGCTCAGCGATTAAGAGCACTGACTGCTCTTCTGAAGGTCCTGAGTTCAAATTCCAGCAACCACATGGTGACTCACAACCATCCATAATTCCCTCTTCTGGTGTGTCTGAAGGCAGCTACAGTGTACTTAGATATAATAAATAAATAAATCTTTAAAAAAAAGAAAACAATTTATTCAGGTTTGGAATTATTCTACCTATAAAAATTTTTAAGGGAAGTCTTTATCAACTTTTATAATTTGTCCTCTTTGTATTTAATAGCCTGATTAGTTAATTTCAGCTATTTTCCCATTTTTAAAAAATTTTCCCATTCTTATATTCAGTTTTCTGAAAACATTTTTCATAGATGAAAAAACCCACTAAATGATAAAATTTTCTGTATATCAGATATTATTCACCAATCTAAATAATAAGTCCTATCAATAGCTGTTTCTTCCTGTTGCTTATTTTTTTCCCAAATAACTCTTAGATTTATCACTCTGGTTCTTCTATAATTTCTCATATTTTGATTCTATATTTAGTAATTACCCCATTATTTCTTTTAAAAAAAGATGTATTTTGAGTGTGTGATTTATTTTCCCTGCATATATGTATATGCATGTGGTAGTTTTGGAAGTCAGAAGAGTGCATCAGATTCTCTGGACCTGGAGTTGAGGATGGTTGTAAACCACCATGTGAGTGCAAGTCCTTTGTAAGAGCAGCAAGTGCTTTTTAGATTTAAGCATTGAATCATCTCTCTAGCCCCTATCCTATTATTCCCATCTATTTTATACTTGTTTTCAAATTTCATAAGTTTATTGCCTGACTGACTTATTTCCATACAACTGTATATGGCATTGAACTTTTCTTTTAGTAAAGCTTTATATTTACTAAAATATTTATTATATATTAGTAAGTTAATGTCATTAATATTTATGAATAATAAATCATAACTATCATATAATCAAGTTAAGGTTATTAAAACTTAATTATTAATTTTAATTAAATAGACCCAACTTGTGACTAAAACAAATTTCTAGATTTTCCTACTATTATTTAGATTTGAGATCTGTGAGTATATGAATTTCTTTGTCAATTTCATGGGCATTTAAAAAGAAATTATCGCCGGGTGGTGGTAGCGCACGCCTTTAATCCCAGCACTTGGGAGGCAGAGGCAGGCGGATTTCTGAGTTTGAGGCCAGCCTCGTCTACAGAGTGAGTTCCAGGACAGCCAGGGCTACGCAGAGAAATGCTGTCTCGAAAAACCAAAATAAATAAATAAATTAATTAATTAATTATCTCCTATGTTCATAACATACAATATGACTTACCTATTTTTATAAAAATAATTATAAGATTCCATGATCTTACTTAATACCATGTTATGAGATGAATATATTATATTTATAATTCTCTTTGTACTTTTCTATTTCATTTGGTGATTGGTATTTTATAAAAGTCACATTATTAATTTTCATGGTAGATTACATTCCTTATTATTAACTGACACATTATTTGCATAGAATATTCTGTATTTTTATTTTCCAATATTATAGTAATTTTTGGATAGATTTTTCTAAACAACACAAACTTGGGATACTTTTAAAATCTGAAGTAAGAGTTTTTTTTAAAAGCACTAGGGATGAAACCCAGGCTCTCATAGGTGCTACACAAGCAACCTATAGTGAATTATATCTTATTCAACCTGACATTTTAACAGTAGAGTTGATCTCATTTGTGTTTGGGATAATTTATAATAAAATAAGAAAAATATATTTTGTTTTTTTTAAGTTGGCTTATATTATCACTTGCTATAAGGTCTTTTTTCTTTTGCCTGCTTCATGCTTTCATTCAATATGATCACTTGAAATGTTTAAATGTATTTTTCAGATCATTTACTGTATACTATGACACTCAAACCACAATTTCTGACTTAATCTCAAGTACAGCACCTTATTCACTCCATAAGAAAGTAAGAGAATCTTGAATGCAGACTTATGGCTTTTTACTTTACCCATTCCCACTTTTTTTTAAAAAAAAAAAATTTTTGAGTCATTTATATGTGTGAATGTTTTGCCTATATAGCCTGTGGAGATCAATATATTGAATCCCCTGGGCTATGAACCACCATGTGGGTACTGAGAACCAAATTTTGGTCTTCTTCAAGGGTATCAAGAGCTCTTAAGTGCTGAGCTTTCTGTAGCTCCTAAAGGAAATTTTACTACATTCTATTTATTTTGTGCACACATACATCAGGGCATAAACCCAGAACTCAGAGGACAACTTGTAGATGTTTGTTCTCTCCCTCCTGCCATGTAGGACCTAGAAATTGAATTGAGGTCATTAGGCTTGGCAGCAAATGTCTTCACTCACTGAACCATGCTGCTGGCCCCATCTCAATTCCTTTTTGGTTCCATGTCAGTTATCTTATACCACAGTCTCCTGTTCAAAAATTCTATTTCCATACTTGCTTAGCCTTAGTTATTCCATTTAAGGATTGTTGGTAGACTTGTCTTCTGTTCCTTTAGCTGAGACGGATCTGTTTTTCCCACAATTTCTCCCCTCCATAATTGTTTATCTCCGGGTGAGTCTTTCTGTCTGATTGAACTCTGACAGTGCTAAACTTCAGCATCAATCCTTGCACTCCATCTTTTCTTCATTCTTGAATTATGATTTATCATGTGACTGGCTTTTCATGTTCTCTTGATTTTTGCACATTTCTTTGTAAATTTCAGCTAAGTTGACATTCTTCATAGTTGTGGTTTCAGGTTTTGATCATGCCTTTGCTTCAGTAAATATAGTGTTCCCTCCTGCTTTTAATTTAAATTTTTAGTAATTTATATTGTTTTTTAAAAATTGCTCTAGTAAGCTGAACTTATTAACCAAATGCTATTTTTCATGAGACTACTTTCAATAAAACCACAGACATTCAAAACCCAAATAACACATAAACATAAAAATAATGAAGTCTGTTTATTACCTGCACAAAATATCCTTAGCTGCTGGACTGGTGATATAAGTTGCAAATGGGTGGTGAACAGATCAACAAATGCTCCAGGATAAATAATGAAGAGAAAAATTCCAAAGCCATTAAATCGAACTTGTTCCCTAAGAAAACATAAAAAAATCATATTAAGAAAAAGGAATTTACTAATATTATTATATTTGTCAAGTTAATAATGATGCAATCTTAAAGTTCACTGTAATTCAAATCTTTAAAAGTAATCTTCCTGGAGAGAGAAAATATATAGAATAAAAACCAATAATCAGAACTTTAAAATAGTGTAATACAGATTTGGCCTAGGTTCTAGAAAACTCTGGAATACACTTAAAATGCCAAAACTTAAGGATTTTTCTATTGTTGAATATATAATTAAAATTTGATATATAGAGAGAAATAGCTAATAATTCTAAGAGAAATCAATGATAGGAAGTTACAGTGTACTTTGTCCTATTTTCAGAGGACAAAGGAGAATAAATAACTCAAGTATATGATTCAAACACATTCATTTGCCTTAGTTACTATAAATAAGCCTCAAGATTTATGTAAGTCTATTTCTGTTCAGCAAATACTAAGATAAGTACATTTAAAAAGAATTAATGGTAAGACAGTCCTTAAAAGGAATAGTTTTCTACCACTTCACTTCTATAAATACATATTATAGATTTAATAGATTCCTAGGATCAAACAGATACTATTAGGAAAGCATTATCTTAATAGAAATATATAAGACAACTATATAATTCACTCTTTGTTAAGGATATTTCTTAAAAAAAATCAGAGATGGTGCTGTGCAGTCTGCTAGTGAAGAAAAGTGATCAGTGGTTTTATCCAGCTGTAAATCTTATGAGCTATAACAGCAACCAGTCTGCTAAGATTATTAAGTGGATAACTACATTTCTGATTGGATTTAGGTCTGGTCTACAGGAGGCAACTCATGCTTGCTAAACATGGACAAAACCCTGTAAGTGGAGAAGTGTGGTGGTTTAATAAGAATGGACAACATAAGCTCATAAATTTGAGTGCTTAGTCACCAGGGAGTGGAGCTCTTTAAAAGGATTAGAAGGACTAGGGGGTGTTGGAATAGGTGTTGATTAGTTGGAGGAAGTGTGTCATTGGGGGTAGGCTTTAAAGGTTTCAAAAACCCATGCCAGGCCCAGTCTCTTTCTTTCTGCCTGCCTACCTGCCTATCAGGATATAAAGCTCTCAGCTACTGCTCCAGTGTCATGCATGTTCCCATGTTCCATTGCCATGATGATAATGGACTAAATCTCTGAAATTGTAAGCAAGCCCCAATTAAGCTAAATAGATATAAAATTAACTATCTTTATATCCATAAATTGGTGATACTTTCGTCCATTATCAGAGAAGCTTGCTATTCATTTTTTTAAGTGGATGGGACTTAATACAGAGATTCACAACTGGTCAAAGTGCAGAGAATAAGTAATTATGGAATGTTCAGCCATATATGGGGCATTTATATCACACACCCATTTCCTTGAGGCTCAGAGAAACATTGTGGAGGAGGCAGAAAGATTTTAAGACCAGTTTGCGAAGGACTGCTGCAAAACACTGTCTTCCAGATGTAACTTTGTCAGTGCACTTATGAACTCACAACAGCTATGGCTGCCTGCAGAAGGCCGTAAGATCAAACAATCAATAGTATATCATGGATGGGGGAGAAGTGCTTGAGGCATTTCCCCTAGCTGAGAGATTATTGGCATCTGATGGTTTCTAGGAGATTGTCAATGCTCCAGTGGATGGCACTGCAACCATGCAGATAACAGGTAGCATTAACTTGACTTAGAGGGTTATTAAGTGGTGTAGGGAGAACTTGGGAGGGAAGTATGGGGATTTGAGAGGAGATGGAGGCAAGGAATGGGAGATAAAGATGATCAAAATATATTACATACATATGTGGAATTTTCAAAGAATAAATCGTATTAAAAAGTTATCCAATTGTTTCACAAACATACTGTAAAATATGAAACTATTAATAATGTTTATAGATACAAAATCCCAAAGGTTACAAGGCTAAATATGTGAAAGCAAAACCTTTTTTGATTTATAAAAAGTAACTGGGGTTGGTGAGATTGTTCAGTTAATGAAGATGCTTCCTAGAATCGAACTTAGGATATGAGATCCTAAGTTCGATTCTAAGAAGCCATGAAAATTGTTCTCTAACCTCCACACATGTGACACATGTATACATCTTCCTACATGCACACACACATGCCAATTTTTTTTGTTTTTTTTGAGACAGGATTTCTCTGTGTAGCCCTGGCTATTCTGGAACTCACTCTGTAGATCAGGCTGGCCTCAAAC
>JADRCC010103826.1:0-13917 GCA_019843855.1 Hylomyscus alleni
TTTTTTTTTTAAATATAAACAAGTATGCTTATGTTTTTTACACAAAAGCATTTTATACATACACAAAGGTATCTTAGAAACTCTCCAAGTTAGTAGAATTTTCTTCTCTTTCTATTTTTTGTTTAGTCTGTTTCTACATAAACAATGCTGAAGGAATAGCTCCCACTTACCTAGTCTTGCCTTTTGGCAGCATCTCTGTGGAAGCGAGTTTGCTTTCTAAGGGTTAAGTGCAGATGTGTTTTCCAAGTCTCACCAGACTTCCTGCCATGAGAGTGTTCCAGGTCTGCATTCCCACCCAGCATTGCCTGCATAGTACAATGTACTGTTGACAAATGAGGCAAGATGAGGTAAGCTGCACCTGAAGTTAGCACATAGTTGTATCCTGGGCTTCAAACCTCATAAATCCCCATAAATGGGGATGATAGCTGTCTTTAAGATTAGGTAAGGCAGGTTGGTGAGACAGTGCAGCAGGCGCAGCAGGTAAAGGAATTTGCCATTAAGCCTGACCACATGATTTTAGTCCTAGGAATCATGTAGTATGAGGAGAGAACCAGTACTGCAGGCCTTCTTCTGACCTCCACACATGTGCAGTGGCGTGAACCCCTCCTCCCAATTAAATACACAGAATAATTTTTTGAATAAAGATTAGTGGAGATACTGTAAGTAAAATGCTGAATGCTGGACTCTTGCTATGGTTGCTGGACTTAAATGTGAAAGCTATGTGCACATTACTGCTATAGACTAGGTGCTTCTGTCTAGTCTGCCAGAATGGCAGAAAGAGAACTGAGAACTTTGGCTCTTTGGATGGTGACCAGTTGAAAGGGAAAATCAATCTCTGTCCCTTTTATGACTTTTTAACTGTCCAATCAAGTCTTTGAAGTGATGGGCAAGTTTGGAATGTATCCTAATCTTAATTCCCAGAAATGACTGCAAATTACTTAAACCTTCCTGCTCTAAACCAAACAGGCAGAGTGCTCAGTAAACACTGCAGCTCACCGCTTTTACAAGTGAATGCCTTAAGGAGGGGTGTTCCAAAAGCATGACAGCATGCTATATGACTTGTTTCTTGGCATTGCTGGTATCGAAGGACTGGGGATGGCATCCATGGTACATATTTCCTAAATAGCTTTTTACTTTTATTTGAGGGATGGTTGTTCGTGTGTTTTAAACATGGTCTCTTATAGCCCAGGCTGGACTCACACTTGCTGTGTAGCTGGAAATGATTTTCAGTTCCTGATCCTCCCCCCTGCACTCTCCCAAGTGTTGGGATTATAGGTGTGTGCCATCGAAGCTGTCCAAAATTTCAGAATTCTTACATGGTACAGTGTCAGCTGCAGTTTAAAGTTTTGGGCTCACCTACACATTGTGTTATGAGTTATAAAAGAATCTTGTCTAACTCACCCAGGTCCAAATTTTTTATATTTATGCATTGGTTATGGGTGGCTTGCATTGCCTGGCACATATGTGGAAGTCAGAGGGCAGCATGTGGGAATTGGTCCTCTATTTCTACTATGTACGTTTTAAGGGTCACATTCAGGTTGTCAAGCTTGATGGCAGGAGCTTTTACACTCTGAGCCATCTTCTAGCTCCTGATTCAGAATTTTAAATGATAGATGGAATTCAATGGACTCTTCTAAATGAGCCATCTAAAGTTGTATTCAGAATCCTGAGTGTATGTCTCATGTGGTATGTGTTTGTGTCTGTCTGTCTGCATGTCTTCAGAATTTGTATTATTAAGTATTAAAATTTCAGATATTCGGCCAGGAGTAGTAAAACACATTGATAAGACCAAGGCAGGAAAATTACCTTAACTTCAAGACCAGCCTGGGTCACAAAGTTCTAGGACCACAGAGCTGTAATTTTGTCTCCAAAAAAGAGAGAGAGAGAAACTCAGTTTTAAATCATAAACTGTATTCTCTTTGTTTTAAAGGATGTTGCATCTCGAGGCTTGGATCTCCCACAAGTCACCTGGATTGTTCAGGTAATCTTCTAATCACTGAGGTGTGAGTATATGAGCATGAAAAGATGCATTGAATGATCATTATTACCCTCTTGGGTGTTGCCCTGGTAACCAGGCAGCAGCCAGCCATATCTCGGCAGTCCTGACATCTTTCCTTAGCCCAGCCCCTCTGCAGCACTGCAGCAGAACAGCCAGGACGGCATTCTCAGGAGAGGACACAGCTCTTCTGCTTCCAGACTAATTCATGTCACAAACCAAAGTTTCCGGAGTCTGAAAATAACAGGAGTTGCCCCGGCCCCCAAGAGGCCTCATTGTGTCCAGAAGGAAATGGCTCAGCTGTCCTGAGAGCTATGTCCATGTACATTGACCTGCAGGGAGCAATTAAGGTCCTGCCAGCTTCTTACACCTACCTCCTGCCTTAGACACTTCGCCGGAGGGTGAAGGTGTTAGCGCTATAGTCTTGTGGGTTTCATTTGGTTGGTTGTTTTTTTTTTATTTGTTTGTTTGGGTTTTTTTTCTTTTTTTCATTAGTCTGCAGAATGCTATTTTTAAGCCTGTCTGTAGGGACTGGGGGACATGTGCCCTGTTTACGTGACTCATGGTTTATTCACATTTTGTGGCATTTTTTGCCTGTTTTAGACTGGAAAATCTGATCTTGATCTGCTAGTCATAAGTGATCATGTTGGGATTAGAAGTATTGTGTCTCTTTCCTGCTGGCCACAGAACCAATGGGAAATGGAAGGTCAGGGGTGATTTTAATGTGCTAGGGGCAGACTCTGATTTGATTATGGGGAGTCTCATGCTGTGAATACTGACAAGTTTAAAATGACTGGCCTTTCATATAATATATTCACCTTGGACTGCTAATCTTTGATTTGTGTAGCAGCAAAGAAAGAGAAAAAAAGGAAGGAAAGAGAAGGGAAGGGAAGGTCATTTCACTTTAATGGTGGCAGGGTTACTGCCAAAGATAACAAGATGCCTGCCCGTTCTTGAGTGGGAACTTACCCTTTCCCTGAGTCAGGAACACACTCCCCAGAGCAGAAACCTGCACTGTACTGTCTGCTCTTAACAGTCCACGTCCCCACCCGTGAGGTGGTTGGCCTGACCCTGGAGCCAGCAGCAGAGGTGGACTCGGCCAGCACACTGCTTGGTCTTTCATTCTTGTACCTCTTGTCCACCGTTACTGCCTCCCAGCTGCTGTGTCTACTAAGGAAGTAGGCCAAGGTCATGTGGTCATCCTGGAGAATTTACCTGCCTGCTTCCATTTCACCTTGCGCAGTCACCTTAGTGGAAAGATGTAATCTGGAAAAGGAAGAGCCTGGTTCCAGTGAAGCCAACAGCTTCAGGCTGAATAAGGACGGATTCCAGTTGGGTTAGAGTAGCCATAGCCTGGTACCTGCAAGGGGTATTGCTCTTCTTATTAGCTGCAGTCCCTTGATCTATGAATGCCTTCATTTGTGTTGTCCTTTTCAGTACAGTGCTCCGTCTTCACCTGCAGAGTACATTCACCGCATCGGAAGAACTGCCCGGATTGGCTGTCATGGGAGCAGCCTGCTCATTTTGGCTCCTTCGGAGGCAGAATATGTCAACTCGTTGGCTTCTCACAAAATCAAGTGAGTCAGAAACCTGAAAGGGGTTTCAGCAGATTTCACATAATTAACATTCTGTCGCTTTTTGAGTGGATGGGCCTTGTAAGCCGCTGAAGAGCCATTAACCCTTGTGATCCCTAAATGAGTTCCAGAATAGCCAATGGCAAAAACTGAAACCCTCAGTACTGTTCACACCTGGCAGTTCTCATTGCAGTGCCAGTAACTTACAGGGCATCTGTGCCCCTGGCTTTTCAGCTTTCAGTAGGAGGCATGCCTTTAACGCCAGCTTCTCAGAAGCCTCTTCATTCTCAATTTTCATCCTTGTAGTTAGCACCTGAACAGCTTCAGTGCTGATTTGTCTGTATAGAAATGAGAATATTTTTGCTTAGCACACATTCTTTTCCTTCAGGAAGAAAAGGGATGCTCAGAGTCGTCAGAACAAGGCACTGTCTACATAGCTGCAACAGGACTGCCCAGTTTCCATCTTGTGTGTAGTATTGTCAGATAGCTGGCTTCAAGCCCCTGTGGGAAACTCACATGGAAATGGTTGTTGGCCTGGGCCACTTACAAGGACTTATCCTGCCTTCCATAAATTTTCTGAGTCCTGAAGTCACGGGCTCTGGCAGTGAGCTTATAAAGACAGTGTCTGACACAGATCTACTTTTAAGAGTTCCTTCTATTCAGACATGGTGGGATGGTGGGTACAAGTCTGTTTGGAAGCCTTGCAAGAGCCATGTGTCTACCCAGAAGTCTTGTTGGCTGCTCAGGTGTTGCTGAACTCTGATGCTGTGTAGTGTACATGTGTCTGCATGTCTTTGTGGAGCTGCTGAGTGCAGGAATTCCCTGTCTTTTCCTCTTTGACCAGCCATACATTTTATGTAAAACATGAAACTCCAAGGACATTCTCTCCTCCTTTACAAAGTTTTGTAAACAACACTGGGGACCTGGTGTGAGATGGCAGCACGGCTGACTACAGACTTGCCAAGCTCTGTGTGGCTGTCCCACCAGCTCTTACTATTTCCCAGCAGGCAGTGCTCTGTCTAGTGAGATTTCCCAGAACTCTTTGAGGATTGTTGGTGTGGGCATTTGTGGGCTAAGACAAAGTTCACTAGCTACCTCTGATGGAGAGGTGGACACCTGTTCCTGGTTGTCATTCAAGTGGGTCTAAATTAAGGTAGCTTGGATTTTCTTTCTCTTTGCCTTGTTCCTCATCTTAACAGTCTGTCAAGGAAAAGAATGGTTTTGTTCCATGGTGCACTTGTTTGCTCTCTCATGAGGCCCCCATATTGGTCAGGTCGTTGTCTCTCTGCTCTGGTGATGTGTCCAGCTAGATTCAGAGCCCTCCTATCTGAGGCTTATGGTGCTCCTTGTGCGGGTCAGTGTCTGGGCTGCCCTTTTCCTAGGCTAGTGTTCTCAAGGAGTCCTGGCAAATTTAGTTGGAAGCCTGTTGCTGGAACTGGTTCTCAGTTTTCCCTGCTGATTCTCACTGGAGGGAGCAATGTAGCACTGTAATGCTTTCCTGTCTACAGTCTGTACACGTGAAGCAGGCATCTTCAGCATCCTATGGCTGAGGGCTCAGAGCAGTATAGTCATGGGAAAGACTATCAGCATGCCGATAACAGCCCATCTTCCCCCCCACTCCTTTAACTCTTAATCTAGTCCTGCAGGGTCTCTTCACTCATCCCTTCCATTGCCTGCTCAGGGTGCTCTGGAGGCCTATCCCTCTGTCATAGTCCACATCAGCAGTTCTGTTGACACCTATGTCCAGGCTGTTGTTTGACTTCAATACAAACTCAAATAAACTGATGAAAAAACTATTGCAAGAGCTGGAGCTGGATGGAGTTGAAGCTTAGTTGGTAGAGTACTTGCTAATACACACAAAGCCCTTGATTCCATCCTGAATGCCGTGAAAACTGAGAATGCTACAGGCTTGTAATCATTGTACTTGGGAGGATCAAAAGTTCAAAGTCATTAGCTAGTTAGTTCAAGGCCAGCCTGGTCTACATAATACACTGTCTTAAAAAGTAATAATAAATAAAGAAGTAAATAAATAATTAAGAATCTTTAAAACTTTTTTTAAAGTCACTACATTATATGCAATAGACAGAAATAGCCCAGGACATTTTTGAAAATAAATCATTAAAAGAACAAGGCAGTGACGGAGGAGGTGTGTGCTCTTGTGTGGGAGATGCAGAGCTCTTCTCACGATCTACTCTAGCATACTGAGCAAGAGACAGGAGCCCGGGCTGTTGCCACCTCCATCTGAGTGCTCAGAGCTTTGTGTCTCCATCCTTCCCACTTGTTTATGATGCTAGTTCCTTTCTGTTTCACTGTGTTGCTAAGAAAATCATTGCTAGTTTGTTAAAATGTAGAAGCTTTGTTAGAACATGCTGGATGGGGCTGTCGAGATGGCTCAGCAGGTAAGAGCACTGACTGCTCTTCCAAAGGTCATGAGTTCAAATCCCAGCAACCACATGGTGGCTCACAACCACCCGTAATGAGATCTAACACCCTCTTCTGGTGTGTCTGAAGACAGCTACGAAATACTCACATATAATAAATAAATAAATCTTTAAAAAAAAGAGAGAAAAAAAAACATGCTGGATGTGTTTATTCTTATCTTTCCTAGCAAGACATAACTGTTCAGCTCTGTGCATAGGACTGAGCAATCATGGTAGACCTGCTTTGTCTCTCAGAAGCACTGCCTCCGGTTAAACTTGGTGACTGCAGGGCTTTGCCATCCCTGTTTGCTGATGCCTTGGCCTTCTTATACTCGCAAAGGCATCTTTCTTTTCTGGGGCTGAATTGTTTGGTGTTTGTTTAATCATCTTTTCTATGTGTAGCTCTTTATCACATTTTTCCCCTCTTTTAAAATTTCACCCCCCCCCCCAATTGTTTTGTTGTTTTGTTTAACTTTTTTGAGACAGGGTCTTACTCTGTAGCTCAGGCTGGCTCACTGCATGGCCTAAGCTAGCCTCAGGCTTGTGTCAGTCCTCTTGCTTTAACTCCCACATGCTGTAATTGTAGCTGTGAGCCACCAAACCCCACTTCACAATTTTTCATTAGTGTGTCTGTCTTTGCCTGCCCCAAAGATGACACATAGGAGTCACGTGAGACAAATGCATCTGTCCCATACTCAGAGTCAGCCACCATATATATATCTCTGTTCTTCACGGGTTGGGAGCCAGAGAAACTTCTTCAGGGGGAAGGAGTGCCCTGCCCTCTCTATTTTCCCAGCCCTCCACTCTTGCAGCTACCTCTTCCTGCTTTAATGACATCTCTCCCTCATGGGTCTGTGGGTGCTTGGGGGCAGGGCGGGGCTTGGCTCAGGAGAGTTGACAGGTCTCAGGTGAGTGGCTGTCAGATGTGGCGCTTTAATTCAGAGCCTTGTCACAGTAACCACCGGGGAGAGAGAATTGTCTTCACCCAGAAGAGGTTTCCATTTGTGGTTTAATTTGCTGTTAACATTTTCAAAAAACAGAAAGAAAATATACAACAAAATCATTTGTCTTTTCATGTTCTGTTTCTCTCCCCTGGAGCTTCTCCTTCCCTTTCCTCTGGAAGATGAGCTTAGCCTCTCATGTTTTCTGTTTCTAGTTGTGCTTCTGTGTTGCTCCCCAGTTCCAGAGCCGTGACCTTGTAGTCGCCAAGTGCATTGTAACCTGCCAGGCTCTTCTCAGAGGCCAGTTATTCGCCCTTGTTTTGATTGCTGCCTTCAGCAGTTTGCTTGTAGCTGCAGGTCTTAGGGGATCCTTTGGTCTTCATTCTTGAATAGTTTAGAGACTAGAGCATCAAAGATTCTCTAGAGTAGAGAAAGAACAGAGGAGCTGTGCACAGAGCTAGGACACTCACCACTGTCACTACGGTCCTTGGCCAGTTGTTAAGGATCTTGCACAGCAGCCTATGTGAAATAATATTTTTGCCTGTTTAAGTATTATGTCAAGATATAAGCCTACTGTGTTGGTAACTATGCTTTAAGATGAAGCAATGGCAGTGGGCTGGCAAGGCAGCTGACCTGACTCCATACCCAGGACCCACGTGGTAGAACTGACTCCTGAAGTTACTTTCTGACGCCCATATATAAGCCATGTTGTGTGTGTGCCCATGTACACACAGAAGCACATACAAAGAAAGGAAGGAAGGAGGGATGGTAGAAGCCTAGTATGGTGATATTTGCTTGTAACCCCAGCACTGGATGTTGGCAGGGGTATCTAGAACAGCCTTGGTTCCATAGTGAGAGACCAGCAGCTTAGGGTACATGAGATCTTGCCTTAAAAAAGGGGATGAAGAAAGGAAAATGAAAGCCAGATGGGTAGGCAGACACAAGGAAGACCCCCATGTGAGGCAACCTGCTTTAGGCCCATCAGCAGGGACACTGGCTGACTTGGCCCTGTTGCCACTTTTCCTTTTTCCTAATCCCTTTATCTTTAATTACTCGTCTTTAATGTCGGTATTCAGGAGGCAGAGGCAAGCAGATCTCTGAGTTTGAGGCCAGCCTAGTCTACAGAATGAGTTCCAAGATAGCCAGGACTTCACAAACAAACAAACAAAAAGGAGAAGGAGAAAGAGGATGAGGAGGATTATCTTCCTCTTCTTGACAGTTTTTTATTAACATTTATGTTACAGGGGGAGGTAAAAGTATAAAGGTCGGAGGGCAACTCTGAGATTCAGCTCTCTTTCTAGTTCCTAGCCGTTGAAGTCAAGTTGTAGGCTTGCTCCTGTACCAGCTGAGGGCCTCACTAGCCTGCTCCCCCTTCCTCAGATGTTGCTTGTCCTTAGGCCTTGTTTCAGAATGGGCTGGTTTTATACATCAGAATCTGGGCTATCTCTGGGAAAGAAAAAGGCTGACTTTCTTGTGCTCTTCCCCTTCCAGTGTTTCTGAGATTAAGATGGAAGATATTTTGGCTGTTCTGGCAAAGGATGATTGTTTTAAGAGGAGACAAAGGGGAGCCCAGGTGAGTGCTTCATATCTTGATGGAGACTTTTAGTGTGCGCAGTTTCTTCTGCCAAACAGAATGTACATTTTAAGAACCATGAACATTAGATGAAGTCAGACCTTGATTGTGATGTTTTCATTTTTTTTTTTTTCCTTATCTTCCCTCTGGATGTTTGCTAGTCTCATCCTGTTAATGGGCACCAGTCCATTCTGGAGGCCTGCCAGGCAGCAGCAGGCTCTGCAGAAAGGAGGTCTAGGGCATTGAGTCTGGAGCCAGCAGTGTAAGTTCACCCAGGTGGTGGCCCCTCTCCAGATCATCAGCAAGGACCACTGGCTAGACCTGTTCGTCCGTAGAACACAGTGGAAGAAATAAATATCGCTGTCTGTCTCTCAGACATACTTAGGTTCCCCATTTTTAATGTGACTGCACTGTCTGCAAAGGAAGAGTAAAGTTGAGATCATTAAGAAGAAAAATGTTTACCATTCATGCAGCTCCATATGGAGATACCGAGCTGTGCCCGCAGGCCTGAGCATCCCCTCCCTGCTGCCTCTCACTGGGCTCTGCTCCTCTAGTCCATTGCTTAGTATGGTATATGCACATGTGTGTTGCTCTATGTGACTTGGCTAATTAGGTGAATATTTTACGTTTATTTTCTTAGGCCTGATGATAGAGTGGGAAAGTCAGATACACATAGATCAGGCTATGATATTCCATCATGTATCAGATGCCTTTATTTGAATCGATACTGCTTTTGAGGCAGGGACTAGATTTATCTGACCCTGGCTTAAGGTCTCTTCTTCCAGAGCACACCTAAGGGAGTTTACATCAGCAAGCTATTTTGAGTGACTTTCTGTGTGAGACATCATGCCACACTAGAGTGAGCTTCTTAGTCCCTTTTAAGGGATTGAGCAGCTGACACAGATGCACTACATCTTTGCACACTTCAGTTATTCTGTGACTGTTGTGATTAGAGTGTTTATGTTGTTATGCTCCTCTGGCTACTTCACTGTGGTTCCAGTTCAACTCCACAGTGTCAGCAGAGAGCTTGGGAGCTACAGAAGATACACTGTTGAGAATGGGTGAGAGCAGACCCCTGGGTCAGACTCCTCAGCTGGGTGCCTCTGGGAAACTCAAGCCTTTGCAAGCCTTGGGTTCTTAACGTGTGAAATTGAAATACAGTACTCACTCGGAGGAGAGAATAAGGTAGTGTAAGAAACAACCCTAAAGCACTCAGTATACTACTGCAGGGTACAGAAGGCTAACACTATAGTTGCACACTGTGCCGGCAGTGCTGTATCTTAATAAATAAATGGATCATGAGCATCTGCCTGCCATCCAGAAATGAGAACCAGCTGGAAAATGACAAAATGAAATCCTAAAGGCTGGATCAAACTTAGCCTACTGTAGATTGTTTCTGAGACCAGCTTTGGTTTGAGTAGTCTTTATCCCTGAATACAGAATTGTTTTCTCCAGGGAGGTGATTTTTGTGTAAGTCTGAACAGCACCCCTACCCCACAGGAGTCCATGTCCCCAGGGAAGGAACAGAGCAGCTGCATTTCTCTCTATCCTTTCAGCAATTGGCCATGTCATTCTTAACATCTGCCCTTCTGTGGCCTTCTCCTTAAGCCTTTTCCTGGCTAGGGGCCAGCCTCAAAGACGTCCTGAGCCCTAAGAGCCATTGTAAAGGTCTGGGCAAGAGTCAGCCAGGACTTGAGTCCTTGCCTCACAGCTGGTACCTCTGTGGCCTTGGGCAGGAACTCAGTCTTCCTTTCTGCAGAAAGATTATGAGAGTGCCCATATTTGTGGGTTGCCTAGGGGTTGAATGAAATGAGGCAGAAAGAGCTTAGCATGCTTTCAAACAACGTACGTTCTCCAGAGCGGAGACCGTCTCATCACCTCACCCTAGGCTCCCACCTTTTGGTAGGAATGAATTGAATGCTTTTATAGTTTTATAATTTGCTGCTTTTTATTTGAGGGGGAAATGCTAAGTAAGACTGGGTTTTCACTGATATTGCTAAGTGTGATGAACTGGGAAAACTAAGTTGATCACACTAGACTTCATGCTGATTGAGACCTCATTGCAGGACCGCCTGATCTAAGTTGCTGTGTTGTTAATCACATGGCTCTCTGGCCTGGGAGGGTGCAGGGAGTCAGGGGTTCAGCTTCCATTCTCTTCCTCATGAAAAGTGTACCTGTCCTGGCTGCCCACTCCCTGCAGTGCAGACAGCTCTGCTGCAGATGCACAAGTGGCCAGCATACAAATGCTGTACCTCGTTACCATCCCCTCTACTTCGCCAGCTCCACTCGAGCCCATGGTAAATGTCCCTTTGGCACACACAGTTTGGGCTTCTGTGAACAGAAAGAAAGCCAGTGAAGCATCTGTAAAATGTATATTTCATATTTAGGTGTATGAAATATATATACAGCTGCGTCTGGGTGTGAGTGTTCACCTCCCTACAAAGAGAATAAATTTGATCTTTCAGCTTGACTGGGAGGCACTCAGAAGATTCTGGGGACCACGGGTGAAGCTTAGCTAGGTAGGAGAGTGATTAAAACAAAACCCTTCCATTTAGTTAAATATCTCAAAAGTTGGCCATTCAGCACAATGCCTTGACTGCACACACCCCTGCGTGCGACTGCCACCACCTAAAACTTCTCATAGGTAGAGGAGTCCAGCCTGGTTTTCACTGAGGTGTCTCAGTTTCTGGGCGTTGTGAAGTTCTCATGGAAAGTGTACACCCTCCCAGCATGTTTTTCTACAAGTTTTTTTGTCCTGTGAGCTCTGCTTATAAAATTCTCCAAACTGTCGCTGGCATTGGGAAGTGTTAAAATCAGATCAGAGCCCCTGGCTCATCCTTTCTCATGATCTTTTGTCTGGAGAATCAGTGGGGTGTTGCAGACAGAGGTACACCAAGAGCCAGTAGGGGCTGGAGGCATGCTTTTCTCAACTGCCTGTGGTCTGCTAGCTGCAGGTTGGCTTCATTAACCAGTAGCCAGCCTGTGTCTGTGAGGGTGGGAGAGGCAGTGCTGCCTGCTCACAAGCCTGGGGGCTCTGACCCACTCTCATTACAGGAGCGTTTACCTGTCTAGGGCTGAAGTGGCACTGCCGAACTCTGCCCCGTTCTGTCTTCAGTTTAAATTTAGACTGTCCTCCCCACAACCAAAATTCACCTCCTTCAGTCTCAGGAGGCGTAGTCTTAACAGGGTTTCTGGAAGTGGTGTAAGATGCTTTTTCCTAAATGTATTGTTTTCTGTCATTAACTTTTTCTAACGTTTCTCTAAAACTGACCTCATCATTTTAACTGTGTAAGCCTGTTTTTATCATTTTCTACACATTTCACTTGTATATACACTCACATTATATATATGTAATTTTTTTTTTTTGGTTGGGAAGAAAAGATGCCTCATTTTGAAACCTAAAGGGGGGAATAAGAAAAGCCCTTTGTAATATATTGCCATATTATCACTAAATCCCCTGACAGTTGTGACACAGAAGCAAGTCACCTGTCACTTAAGCTTGAGGTCTCTTTAATTTTCTCCTGGAATTCGCACCAGGCTGTCTTTAATTTGAGGCCTTTATTGGAATTCTGAAACCTCTCTGCCTCCCTGGCTCTCAGATCTATTCTGAGAGCTGTTACAGAATGTATACAATAACCAACAGAGGGATCCAGAGAGGGCTGCAGCTCTGTTTATTTAACACTCTAGAGGGATTTTTGTGCTTATTCGGTCCTGGCTGCCCGGCTTTCAATATCGCTTTGACAACCATTCTGCCCTTCTCATTAATTTTAAACAGTTAAAACACAGGAAAAAGAGGAAAAAGTTTTCATTATTAAAGTGCTTTACTTTTTAATAACAGAGGATTCTGTCCGCCAGGGGAAAGGGCATCCTCACTAATTTCACATTCATATTAAAAAAAATACAGGCAAGGTGACAGTTGTGCTGCTGAGGTGGCTTAACGAAAGGAGGGCAGCAGAGAAGTTTGCATTTCACATCAGTTAAGGGGGGGGAAAAATCCTTGCTAATGACAATAGCAAATGTCCACTTTGGTAACACAGCTCCTCGGTGGTGCTTTTCCTGACACTGTAGTGGATAAAACCCTCAGGGGGACCGCGTACTGTGAAATCAGCCAAATAGGCAGGAGGACGATGTGACTACACCGGAAACATCTCCAGGTTGTTAAGTCTCTATTAATGCAAGAGGAGTATCTACCCAGAATATCTCCTCTCCTTTTGTTCCTCCTCTTCCGGCCTTAAAAGGAAAGGGAAGGCTAGGGTCAGACACAGGTCTACACATGAGCGTGGAGTCTGGGGCTCAGTAACCCCTTCACGTGAGTAGTGGCCCACCTCCTTAGGCTGCAGAGCCTCCTAGTCAGTAAAAATCACCTGTGTTTGTTGTGAAATAAAGAAAATAAAAATCAGTTTCTAGAAAGAGTTCCTCTGGAACTTTTTTCTTTTCTTGGTTTTCTGAGACAGGATTTCTCTGTGTAGCCCTGGCTGTCCTGGAACTCACTCTGTAGACCAGGCTGGCCTCGAACTCAGAAATCCACCTGCCTCTGCCTCCTCCCAAGTGCTGGGATTAAAGGTGTGCACCATACTGCCCGACTTTCTGGAACTTTTAAAAGATGAAAATGTCCTATATATTACTAAGTTTTCAGAGGCTACAGTAGTCCTCCTGGCTTCAGAGACTCAGACAGCCTTTGAATGTGGCTTCCTAAAAAGCCATCTTCTTACTAGGTCCTGAGAACTCAGCTTGGTTGTTACAGGCATCTGGAGCAAATCTAAACCACTCACAGCCAACCTCTGGGAAGGGAGGAAGCAAGCTCAAAGTTCAGGATATATAGCTTGGTAAGACTGAATTTTAGGCAGATCCCTGGAATGGTCTTAGGGGGAAAAAATGCTTTTTCTACTGATAAGTAGAAAAATCTTAGGAGAGAAGAGTTCTTTGAAAACAGCCTATATGGTTCATTGTTTAACATGCCAGAATCAGACTTGGAAAATTCAAGTGCTGCCAGAGGTCTTTTACTTGGAGCATGAGTGCTAAGAGGTCATGAAGGAAAATAGGCAAACAAACAAACAGCCCTGGTCTGCCCCCTTTTTACGCAGTTCTCATCTTTGCTTGACTTTAACATCTTTATAGCTCCCTTCTTTCTCTAGTAATATTGAAAGGATTACCCTCGTTGGCCCCTGGGTGGTTACCGTGTGATTTTACTGTTATTAAATCTATTATAAACTGCTTCATTATTCCTGACTTCAACTCTGTCTCTCCTTTAATCCTTCCATCACCCTCCCAGAAATCCCATGCCATTGGCCCCCAGGAAATCCGAGAACGAGCCACAGTATTGCAGACAGTGTTTGAAGATTACGTGCACTCCAGTCAGAGGATGGTCTCCTGGGCAAAGAAAGGTCAGTGGGACTCTCAGGAGATTGGGGGG